>OX371026.1:0-16338 GCA_947308005.1 Yponomeuta malinellus | reverse complement strand
TATTTATAATAATATAAAATACAATAAAATTCATAAAATAAATCTAAATAAATAAATTTTAAAATTATTTATTTGAAAAAATTGATAAATAATAGAATAATTTTTTATAATTTTATAAATTCCTTGTCCTCTATATAATTCTCTTCATCCTATATCTATATTTTTATATAAATTTTGACCAAAATTTAAAAAATAATAATTTAAACCATATGTAAATAAATTTGGCATAAATCATATCAAAGATAAAAAATTTCTTAATTCATATATAATTATTATTTTTCTTATAGAATAAATTTTTATATTACTAATTAAAAACCCTATAATTCCCCCTAATAATCTTACATAAATTACTATAAATTTTATATTAAAAGATAAATAAATTATATAAGGTTTTCTAAAAATTAATCATATTAATATTCTTCCTCTAATTAATCTTATTAATAATAAAATAAATATACTTTTTAATATAATATAATCTTCTTCAAATAAATTATAAATAGAAATTAAATTAAAATTATTTATTATTATATAAAATAATAAACGAATTGTATAAAATATAGTTAATCCCGTTGAAATAAAATATAAAAAATAAATTATTAAATTTAAATTTCTTATTCTTACTATTTCTAAAATTAAATCTTTTGAATAAAATCCTGCTAAAAAAGGAATACCACATAAAGCTATATTAGAAATATTCAAACATAAAGATGTTAAAGGAATAAAATTTCTTATTCCCCCTATAAAACGAATATCTTGAATATTTATTATTATATGAATAATTACTCCTGCACATATAAATAATAAAGCTTTAAATATAGCATGTGTTAATAAATGAAAAAAAGCTAATTTAGGAAATCCTATACTTAAAATTCTTATTATTAATCCTAATTGTCTTAAAGTAGATAAAGCAATAATTTTTTTTAAATCAAATTCATAATTAGCTGAAATACCAGCTATAAATATGGTTAACCCAGAAATAATTAATAAAAAATTAAAAAAAACTGTATTATATAAAAGTTCATTAAATCGAATTAATATATAAACTCCTGCTGTAACAAGAGTAGAAGAATGAACTAAAGCAGAAACAGGAGTAGGAGCAGCTATTGCAGCAGGTAATCAAGATCTAAAAGGAATTTGAGCTCTTTTAGTTATAGCAGCTATAATAATTATAACTCTTACTATTATTATCGAATAATCATTTTTTATAAAATTTATATAAAAAATATAATTTCATCTTCCATAATTTAAAAATCAAGTAATAATTATTAAAATAAAAACATCCCCAATTCGATTTGATAAAGCAGTTAATATCCCTGCATTATATGATTTAATATTTTGATAATAAATTACTAAACAATAAGAAACTAACCCTAAACCATCTCAACCTAATAAAATACTAATTATATTAGGACTAATAATTAATAATATTATAGATAATACAAATAATAAAACTAAAATAATAAATCGAATTAAATTATTTTCCGATTTTATATAACTTTTTCTATAATAAATTACTACAGAAGAAATTAATCTAACAAATCTTATAAATAAAAATGATATTCAATCTAATAAAATCGATATAATAATTATACAAGAATTAAATGTTATTAATTCTCATTCTAAAAATACTACTAAATCATTTATAATAAAATAATTAAATATTAAAAAATTTAAAATTCTAAATATCAATAAAAAAAAAAATCTTAAAAAACAAATTATATTTTTAATAACTTAAAATAATATAAAATTATATTTTTGATACCACAAATCAATATTTTTCTTAAATTATTTAAGTAAAATCAAATTATTGTATAATCTACCTTAAAAATAATAATATTTAAAGGTAATCAATGTAATAATAAAATTAAATATTCTCGAGATACTCCTGTATAAAATCTATAAATTCCATAATTAATTTTCCCATGTTGAGTAAATGAATATAAATATAATCTATAACCTGCACTAAAAAATGAAATTAATATTAATATAAATATTGAAATTCATGATCATCTTAATAAACTATTAATTAAACTAATTTCTCCTAATAAATTTAAAGAAGGAGGAGCTGATATATTAGAAGAAACAAGTAAAAATCACCATATTCTTATAGAAGGTATAAAATTTATTATACCTTTATTAAAATATAAACTTCGTCTATGAAAACGTTCATAATTAATATTAGCTAAACAAAATATACCTGATGAACACAACCCATGCCCAATTATTAAAATATATGAACCAACAAACCCTCAATAATTTATTGTAAAAATTCCTGAAATAACAATACTTATATGAGCTACAGAAGAATAAGCAATTAAAGATTTAATATCTACTTGACAAAAACATATTAATCTTACATAAAATCCTCCTAATAATCTTACAATAATTCAAAAATAATTTATTTTTATATTAATTTCTTGTAAAAAAATTAATACTCGTAATAAACCATAACCTCCTAATTTTAATATAATTCCAGCTAAAATTATTGAACCTGAAACTGGAGCTTCAACATGAGCCTTAGGTAATCATAAATGAACAAAATACATAGGTATTTTAACTAAAAAAGCTAAAATTATTGATAAATATAAAAAAATTATATTAAAATTATAAAATTTTAATATATAAAAATTTAAAAAATTTAAATTTGTATATAAATAAAAAATTCCTATTAATAAAGGTAAAGACCCAAATAAAGTATAAAATAAAATATAAATACCTGCTTGAATACGTTCAGGTTGATAACCTCAACCAATAATTAAAAATAAAGTTGGAATTAAACTCCCCTCAAAAAAAAAATAAAATATAAATATATTTAAAGAACTAAATGTTAAATATAATATAATTAATAAAAATAAAATATTAAAAAGAAAAAATTTTTCATAATAATTAATTTTATATAAATTTTCTCTTGCTATAATTATTAAAATACAAATTCAAATACTTAATATAATTAATCCAAAAGATAATATATCACAACCTAATATATAACTTAAATTAAAATTAAATCCAATTATAATAATTTTTATTATAAATATAAATATTAGTAATATTATTATTATTTGAACCAATCAAAATATTTTATTTAAAAAACATAAAGGAATTATAAATAATATTATAAATAAAAATTTTATCATTTATAATAAATTAAAACTTTGAAAATAATCATTTCCATGAGTACGAATTATAGAAATTAAAATAGATAATCCTAAAGCTCCTTCACAAACAGTAAAAACTAAAAAAACTATTAATATATATATATTAAAAAAAAAAAAATTCAATATAAAAGTTATAAAAAAAAAAATTCTTAAAACAATAAATTCTAAACTTAATAAAACTACTAATAAATGTTTTTGTTTAGAAACAAAAATTATATTACCAATAATAAATATAATAAAAAAAATTAATCATCTTATAATTATCATTAGTTTTTATAGTTTATAAAAAACATTGGTCTTGTAATCCAAAAAAAAGAAACTTTCTTTAAAAACTTCAAAGAAAAAGATATACCTTTATCTATAATTTCCAAAATTATAATTTTATTTAAACTATTCTTTGATATTATAAAAATTTTTATTTCTTTATTAATAATTTTTTTATCACTAATTATATATTTTTTAAATAATCCATTAAGTATAGGACTAATAATTTTATTACAAACTTTTTTAACATGTATTATAAGAGGAATATTAATTAATACTTATTGATTTTCTTATATTTTATTTTTAACTTTTTTAGGAGGACTTTTAGTATTATTTTTATATGTATCTAGTATTGCCTCTAATGAAATTTTTATTATTTCATTAAATAAAATTATTCTTATAATAATTATTATAATTTTTTTATTTATTATTTCTTTATTAAATTATAAAAATATAAACTGAATAAATATAAACTTTAATGAAGAAATAAATCAATTTTTAAATAAATTTATATTTTTTAATAATGAAAATAAAATTAATTTATCTAAAATATACAATAAACAAACTTTTTTATTAATATTAATAATAATTATATATTTATTTATTACTTTAGTAGCTGTAATTAAAGTAACTAATATTTTTTATGGACCTATTCGATCAAGAAATTATTAATAAATAAACAAATGATAAATAAATTTTTACCAATTCGAAAATATAATCCTATTATTAAAATTATTAATAGATCTTTAATTGATTTACCTTCTCCTTCCAATATTTCAGCTTGATGAAATTTTGGATCTTTATTAGGTCTATGTTTAATAATTCAAATTTTAACAGGATTATTCCTAACAATATATTATACAGCTAATATTGAACTAGCATTTTATAGAGTAAACTATATTTGTCGAAATGTAAATTATGGATGATTAATTCGAACAATACACGCAAATGGAGCATCTTTTTTTTTTATTTGTGTTTATATACATATTGGACGAGGAATTTATTATGAATCATATAATTTAAAATATACTTGATTAATTGGAGTTATTATTTTATTTTTATTAATAGCAACAGCCTTTATAGGTTATGTACTTCCTTGAGGACAAATATCATTTTGAGGAGCTACTGTTATTACTAATCTTTTATCAGCTATTCCTTATTTAGGAAATATATTAGTAAATTGAATTTGAGGGGGATTTGCAGTTGATAATGCTACTTTAACTCGATTTTATACTTTCCATTTTCTATTACCCTTTATTATTATTATAATAACTATAATTCATCTTTTATTTTTACATCAAACAGGATCCAATAATCCTTTAGGAATTAATAGAAATTTAGATAAAATTCCTTTCCATCCATTTTTTTCACTTAAAGACTTATTTGGTTTCATTATAATATTAATAATACTAATTATATTAACTTTAATTAACCCTAATTTACTAGGAGACCCAGATAATTTTACTCCTGCTAATCCTTTAGTTACTCCTATTCATATTCAACCTGAATGATATTTTTTATTTGCTTATGCAATTTTACGATCAATTCCAAATAAGTTAGGAGGTGTAATTGCTTTATTAATATCAATTATAATTTTAATAATTTTACCTTTTACTTCCTTTAAAAAAATTCAAGGTAATCAATTTTATCCTTTAAATCAAATATTTTTTTGATGCTTAATTACTATTATTTTCTTATTAACCTGAATTGGAGCTCGTCCTGTAGAAGATCCTTATATTATTACAGGTCAAATTATTACAATTTTATATTTCTCATATTTTTTATTAAATCCAATTATAGGAAAATTATGAGATAACATTATTTTTAATAAATAATTAATGAGCTTGTTATAAAGCATTTGTTTTGAAAACTTAAGAAAGAATATAAATTCTATTAATTTATACTAAAAATAAATTAAAATATAAATATTATATATATATATTAATAATTTAATAAAAAAATTTTTAAACCTAAATAAAAAATTAAAAAATTCAATGAAATAGGTAAATAATTTTTTCAAGCTAAATATATTAATTTATCATAACGATAACGAGGTAAAGTACCTCGCACTCAAATAAAAATAAAAGATAAAAAAACTAACTTTAAATAAAAAAAAAAATTCAATATAAAACCACCTAAATAAAAAACTCTAAAAATTAAACTTATAAATAAAATTGAAGAATATTCAGCTAAAAAAATTAAAGCAAAACCTCCTCTTCTATATTCAATATTAAATCCTGAAACTAATTCTCTTTCACCTTCTGCGAAATCAAATGGAGTACGATTAGTTTCTGCTAATCTTGAAGAAAATCAACATAATGATAAAGGAAATATTAAAAATAAAAATCATAAATAATTCTGATAAATATTAAATTTTATTAAATTAAAATCTATAATCATAATAATTCTAGATAATATAATTAATGCCAATCTAACTTCATAAGAAATAGTTTGAGCTACAGCTCGTAATCCCCCTAATAAAGAATAACTAGAATTAGAGGATCACCCCGCAATTATTACAGTATAAACACCTAATCTAGTACAACAAAAAAAAAATAATAAACCTAAATTAAAATTAATAAAATTAAAATAATAAGGTATTATTATCCAAAGAATTAATGATAAAGAAAAAGCCACAATAGGAGAATAATAATATATTAAATAATTTGAAAATAAAGGATATATTGATTCTTTACAAAATAATTTAATAGCATCAGAAAAAGGTTGTAAAATTCCTATAAATCCTAATTTATTAGGACCCTTACGAATTTGAATATAACCTAATAATTTACGTTCCAATAAAGTTAAATAAGCTACTCCAATTAAAACTCCAATTATTAAAATTAAACCTCCTAAAATTATTAAAAAATAATCTTTTAAAATCATTTACTATCTATATAATTAATTATATATTAATGACTTCTAAAACCATCACATTTTTCTGTCAAAATAGTTTAAATAATTATATATATATATATATATTATAATTTTCATTATTAAAATTCTTTTAAATAAAATTATTTTTAATATTTGATCCTTTCGTACTAAAATATTACATATAATTAAAGATAGAAACCAACCTGGCTCACACCGGTTTGAACTCAGATCATGTAAGATTTTAATGATCGAACAGATCAAAATTTTAAACTTTTGCATTTAAATTTTATCTTAATCCAACATCGAGGTCGCAAACTTTATTTTTTATAAGAACTAAAAAAAAAAATTACGCTGTTATCCCTAAGGTAATTTAATCTTATAATCAAAATAAAATTGGATCAAATATTCAATTATTTTTGTTAATATTTAAAAAAAGTTTTATTAATTTTTTTATCACCCCAATAAAATAATTATATAATTTTTAATTAAATTTATAAATATAATTTTAATTTATAAAATTATTAAACTCTATAGGGTCTTCTCGTCTTTTAAAATTATTTTAACTTTTTAAATAAAAAATTAAATTCTATAAATTTATTAAGAGACAGCTTATATTTTATCCAATCATTCATACAAGTCATCAATTAAAAGACTAATTATTATGCTACCTTTGTACAGTCAAAATACTGCAGCCCTTTAATTATTTTAATCAGTGGGCAGACCAGACTTTAAATTATTAATCAAAAAGACATGTTTTTGATAAACAGGTAAATATAAATTTTTGCCGAATTCCTTATAATAAATTAAAATTAAATTTTAATTTTAAATAATTATATACTAATTTTATCATTATAACATTATTTTTATTATTAAAAAAATTTTTTTTATATAAATTTAAATTATAATTTAAATTTTATTTTTAATAAAATTATTTATAATAAACTAAAAATTTTTAAAAATTTAAATTATAAAATTTTTAATAATCAATAAATTTTAATTATAAAAATTTATTTTAAAGATTATCCCTTAAAATATTAAACAAATTTTTATTTTAATAAAAAATTATTAAAATAATAAAAACTTTATCTAAATTAAATTTATTTCTAAAAAAACTAGATATATTAAAAAACGATTAACATTTCATTTCAAATTAATTATTAAAAATATTTATGCAACAATAACTTTTATAATTAATTATCTCTTTTTAATTCGAGAATTTTATATTAAATAAAAATTTTTTAATAAACTCTGATACACAAGATACATTAAAATAAAATTACTTTTTTATAAATTAAATTTTCAATTTTTCAATTTTCTAATACTATACTAATATACTATAAAATAATTAATTTTTTCTTTAAATAATACTTTAACCCCCTAAAATATTTTTAAATTAAAATTATTTTTATTAATTTTATATAATTAAATTTTTATTTTTAAATTAATTGATTTAACAATCTCTTTTCAATGTAAATGAAATACTTAAATAAAGCTTTAATTTATCTTTCTAGGAACACTTTCCAGTACCCCTACTTTGTTACGACTTATTTCAATTTATAAATGAAAGCGACGGGCAATATGTACATATTTTAATTTTTAATCATTTTATTAAATTAAATAAAATTACTTTTAAATCCACTTTCATTAAATTATTACAAATTTAAATTCATTTAAATAAATTTATTGTAATCCATTATATTCTTATTTATAAACTGCATCTTGATCTGATTTAAATTTATATTAAAATTTTAAAATATTATATTTTTAAAAAAATATTTTTAAAACAACGATATACAAATTTATAAAATAAGTAAATTTATTCGTGGATTATCAATTATTAAACAGATTCCTCTAAATAAACTAAAATACCGCCAATTTATTTAAGTTTCAATAAATAATTAATTACTATTTTAGTATATAAATTTAATTTTTAATAATAGGGTATCTAATCCTAGTTTTATATAAAATTTATAAATTCATAAAAAATAAAAATCTTTTAAATTAAAATTTCACTTAATAATTTAAATTTTATTTTAATACATATAAATTTTATTAATTTATTTTACTAATAAAATTTATTTTATTTTTTGTATAACCGCAACTGCTGGCACAAAATTAGTTAATAATTTTTAAATTACTAAATCATAATCTCTTATATTTTTAATATTAATTACTACAAATGATAATTATTTTTAAAATAATTAATTTATATACTAAAATTTATATGTAAAATAAATTTATAATAAATTTCCTAAATCATAAAATTTTTATTTATATTATATATTTTTTATATAGATTTTTTTTTTTTTTTTTTAAATAAAAAATTTATATATATATATATATATATATATATATATATATATATATATAATTATAAATATATAATTATTAAAATATATTAATAAATAAATATTTTAATATATATAAAATTAAATTAATTAAATAATTAATATAATTTATTAAATTTTTAATATTTATTCTCTATTTCTTTTTATAATATAATTATAAAAACAAAATTGCTATATAAATTTTAACAATTTAATATATATATATATATATATATAATTATAAATATATAATTATTAAAATATATTAATAAATAAATATTTTAATATATATAAAATTAAATTAATTAAATAATTAATATAATTTATTAAATTTTTAATATTTATTCTCTATTTCTTTTTATAATATGATTATAAAAACAAAATTGCTATATAAATTTTAACAATTTAATATATATATATATAATTATAAATATATAATTATTAAAATATATTAATAAATAAATATTTTAATATATATAAAATTAAATTAATTAAATAATTAATATAATTTATTAAATTTTTAATATTTATTCTCTATTTCTTTTTATAATATGATTATAAAAACAAAATTGCTATATAAATTTTAACAATTTAATATATATATATATAATTATAAATATATAATTATTAAAATATATTAATAAATAAATATTTTAATATATATAAAATTAAATTAATTAAATAATTAATATAATTTATTAAATTTTTAATATTTATTCTCTATTTCTTTTTATAATATGATTATAAAAACAAAATTGCTATATAAATTTTAACAATTTAATATATATATATATAATTATAAATATATAATTATTAAAATATATTAATAAATAAATATTTTAATATATATAAAATTAAATTAATTAAATAATTAATATAATTTATTAAATTTTTAATATTTATTCTCTATTTCTTTTTATAATATGATTATAAAAACAAAATTGCTATATAAATTTTAACAATTTAATATATATATATATAATTATAAATATATAATTATTAAAATATATTAATAAATAAATATTTTAATATATATAAAATTAAATTAATTAAATAATTAATATAATTTATTAAATTTTTAATATTTATTCTCTATTTCTTTTTATAATATGATTATAAAAACAAAATTGCTATATAAATTTTAACAATTTAATATATATATATATAATTATAAATATATAATTATTAAAATATATTAATAAATAAATATTTTAATATATATATATATATAAAATTAAATTAATTAAATAATTAATATAATTTATTAAATTTTTAATATTTATTCTCTATTTCTTTTTATAATATGATTATAAAAACAAAATTGCTATATAAATTTTAATAATTTAATATCTAGACCGTTTATAATAATTTATTATATAAATTAAAAAAAATTAAAAATAAGCTAAACGAAGCTTTTGGGTTCATACCCCAAATATAAAGATTAATTCTTTTTTTTAAAAATAAAGTGCCTGAAAAAGGATTACTCTGATAGGGTAAATTATGTAGAATATATCTACCTTTATTATACTTTATAGAATTAAACTATATCTAATAGAATCAAAATCTATTGTGCATCATACACTAAAATATAAATAATTAATAAATTTTTAGTTTATTATAAAGATAAATAATCTCTTTATTTTAAATTATTTTTAACTTTAATTCCAATAAAATATTTTTTTTTTTTACTTTATTTTTTAGAACTTTAATTTCAATTTCTTCTAATACTTGATTAGGTTGTTGAATTGGATTAGAAATTAATTTACTTAGATTTATCCCCCTTATTTCTAATGTAAATAATTTAATATCTTCTGAAGCTTCTTTAAAATATTTTTTAGTTCAATCTATCGCTTCAATCAATTTATTATTTATTATTTTAATAAAAATAATTTTATTAAAAAATTTTGAATGAAATAATATAATTTCCATCTCATTAAATTTACCTTTACTTATAAAAATAGGATCTGCTCCTTTCCATTTTTGATTCCCTAATATTATAGAAGGATTATCTTGAATAAATTGTTTTATTTTAATGACATGACAAAAAATTTCTCCTATAATTTTAATTTCTTATTATTATAATATAAATTTTTTAATTTTTATTATAATTTTAAATATAATAATTAGAATTATAGGAGGAATAAATCAAACTTCTTTACGAAAATTATTAGCATTTTCTTCTATTAATAATATCAGATGAATATTAATTTCTATTTTAATTAGAGAAAACTTATGATTAATATATTTTTTAATTTATTCATTCTTAAATTTTTTAATATGTTCTATCTTTTTTTATTTTAATATTTTTTATTTTAATCAAATATTTTTTTGTAATATAATAAATATAATAAAATTATATTTATTTTTAAATTTATTATCTTTAGGGGGATTACCCCCTTTTTTAGGATTTTTTCCAAAATGAATTATTTTAAATTTTTTAATAATAAATAATTATATTATATTAACTTTTATTTATATTATAAGAAGATTAATAATATTATTTTTTTATATTCGAATTACATATTCTTCATTTTTATATAATTATTTAAAATTAAAATGATTTAAAATAAAAAATAAAAATAATTATTTTTATTTTTTAAATATTATATATCCAATTTCTTTAATTGGTATTCCTCTTAGAACCTTTTTTTTTTACCTTTAAGGTTTTAAGTTAAATTAAACTAATAATCTTCAAAATTATTTATAAAGAAATTTCTTTAAGCCTTAGTAATTTTTACTCCTTAAAATTTGCAATTTTATATCATTTTTGAATATAAGGCTTATAATTATTATAATAAAAGAGAAAAATCTCGTTAATAAATTTACAATTTATCGCTTAAACTCAGCCATTTTATTAGCGAAAATGATTATATTCAACAAATCATAAAGATATTGGAACATTATATTTTATTTTTGGAATTTGATCTGGAATAGTAGGTACATCCCTAAGATTATTAATTCGAGCTGAATTAGGAAATCCTGGATCATTAATTGGTGATGATCAAATTTATAATACTATTGTTACAGCTCATGCTTTTATTATAATTTTTTTTATAGTTATACCAATTATAATTGGAGGATTTGGAAATTGATTAGTCCCTTTAATATTAGGAGCTCCTGATATAGCTTTTCCACGTATAAATAATATAAGATTTTGGTTATTACCTCCATCCTTAACACTATTAATTTCTAGAAGAATTGTAGAAAATGGAGCTGGAACAGGATGAACTGTATATCCTCCTTTATCATCTAATATCGCACATAGAGGAAGATCTGTAGATTTAGCAATTTTCTCATTACATTTAGCTGGAATTTCTTCTATTTTAGGAGCAATTAATTTTATTACAACTATTATTAATATAAAAAGTAATGGTATATCATTTGATCAAATACCATTATTTGTGTGAGCTGTAGGAATTACAGCATTATTATTATTATTATCTTTACCTGTACTAGCTGGAGCTATTACTATATTACTTACAGATCGAAATTTAAATACTTCTTTTTTTGACCCTGCTGGAGGGGGGGATCCTATTTTATACCAACATTTATTTTGATTTTTTGGGCACCCAGAAGTATATATTTTAATTTTACCTGGATTTGGAATAATTTCACATATTATTTCTCAAGAAAGAGGAAAAAAAGAAACATTTGGAAATTTAGGAATAATCTATGCCATAATAGCAATTGGTTTACTTGGATTTGTTGTTTGAGCTCATCATATATTTACTGTTGGTATAGATATTGATACACGAGCTTATTTTACATCTGCAACTATAATTATTGCTGTTCCAACAGGAATTAAAATTTTTAGTTGATTAGCAACTTTACATGGAACTCAAATTAATTATAGTCCTTCAATTTTATGAAGATTAGGATTTGTATTTTTATTTACAGTAGGAGGATTAACAGGTGTAATCTTAGCTAATTCTTCTATTGATGTTTCTTTACATGATACATATTATGTAGTAGCTCATTTCCATTATGTTTTATCTATAGGAGCTGTATTTGCTATTATAGCAGGATTTATTCATTGATTTCCTTTATTTACAGGACTAACATTAAATCCTTATTTATTAAAAATTCAATTTTTAACTATATTTATTGGAGTAAATTTAACATTTTTTCCTCAACACTTTTTAGGATTAGCTGGTATACCTCGACGTTACTCTGATTATCCTGATGCTTATATTTGTTGAAATATTATTTCTTCTTTAGGATCCTATATTTCATTTTTAGCAATTATAATAATATTAATTATTATTTGAGAATCATTTATTTCTCAACGAATAATTTTATTTTCATTAAACATACCTTCTTCTATTGAATGACTCCAAAAATTCCCACCATCAGAACATTCATATAATGAACTTCCTATTTTAAGAAACTTCTAATATGGCAGACTATATGTAATGGATTTAAACCCCATTTATAAAGGTTAATCCTTTTTTTAGAAATGGCAACATGAAATAATTTAAATTTACAAAATGGAGCATCTCCTTTAATAGAACAAATCATTTTTTTTCATGATCATACATTAATTATTTTAATTATAATTACAATCTTAGTAGGATATTTAATAATTAATTTATTTTTTAATAAATATATTAATCGATTTTTATTAGAAGGACAAATAATTGAATTAATTTGAACAATTTTACCAGCAATTACTTTAATTTTTATTGCTCTTCCATCTCTTCGTTTATTATATTTATTAGATGAACTTAATAATCCTTTAATTACATTAAAATCTATTGGTCATCAATGATATTGAAGTTATGAATATTCAGATTTTAATAATATTCAATTTGATTCTTATATAATCCCAAGAAAAGAAATAAAATTTAATGAATTTCGATTATTAGATGTAGATAATCGTATTATTCTTCCTATAAATAACCAAATTCGTATTATAGTAACAGCAACAGATGTAATTCATTCTTGAACAGTTCCATCTTTAGGAGTTAAAATTGATGCTAATCCAGGACGTTTAAATCAAACAAATTTTTTCATTAATCGTCCTGGATTATTTTATGGACAATGTTCTGAAATTTGTGGAGCAAACCATAGATTTATACCTATTGTAATTGAAAGAATTTCAATTAACAATTTTATTAAATGAATTAATAATTACTCTTCATTAGATGACTGAAAGCAAGTACTGGTCTCTTAAACCATTTTATAGTAAATTAGCAATTACTTCTAATGAAAAGAATTAGTTAATATATAACATAAAAATGTCAAATTTAAATTATTACTTTAGTAATATTCTTTTATTCCACAAATAATACCTATAAATTGAATTTTCTCCTTTTTATGATTTATTATAATTTTTATTATATTTAATATATTTAATTATTATTCATATAATATTTTATTTAAAAATAAAATTTTAAATAAAAATAATTCTAATAAAATAAATTGAAAATGATAACAAATTTATTTTCAGTATTTGATCCAACAACAAATATATTCAATTTATCTTTAAATTGATTAAGAACTTTATTAGGATTTTTATTTTTACCTTATTATTTCTGATTAATCCCTAATCGTCATATAATTTTTTGAAATTTTATTACAAATAAACTTCATAATGAATTTAAAACTTTACTAGGAAATAATAGATTTAATGGAACTACATTTATTTTTATTTCTTTATTTTCATTTATTATATTTAATAATTTCTTAGGAATTTTTCCTTATATTTTTACAAGAACTAGCCATTTAAATTTAACATTATCTATATCATTACCATTATGATTAAGATTTATATTCTATGGATGAATAAATAATACACAACATATATTTAGTCATTTAATCCCTCAAGGTACCCCTTGAATTTTAATACCTTTTATAGTTTTAATTGAAACAATTAGAAATATTATTCGCCCTGGAACATTAGCTGTTCGATTAACAGCTAATATAATTGCAGGTCATTTATTAATAACATTATTAGGAAATACAGGTCCTAATTTTCCAACCTCATTAATCTTTATTTTAATTTTTATTCAAATTTTATTATTAATTCTTGAATCAGCTGTTGCTATTATTCAATCATATGTAATTGCAATTTTAAGAACTTTATATTCTAGAGAAGTAAATTAATGATAAATTCACACAGAAATCATCCTTATCATTTAGTTGATTACAGCCCATGACCTTTAACAGGAGCTATCGGAACTATAACTTTAGTTACAGGATTAGTAAAATGATTCCATAATTTTAATATAAATTTACTAATTTTAGGATATGTTATTACATTAATAACTATATATCAATGATGACGAGATATTTGTCGAGAAGGAACTTTCCAAGGTAAACATACAATTTTAGTATCTAAAGGACTTCGTTGAGGAATAATCTTATTTATTATTTCAGAAGTATTTTTTTTTTTATCTTTTTTTTGAGCATTTTTTCATAGAAGATTATCCCCAAATATTGAAATTGGGGCTATATGACCCCCTGCTGGAATTATTGCTTTTAATCCTTTTGAAATTCCTTTATTAAATACTATTATTTTAATTACCTCAGGAATTACAGTTACTTGAGCTCATCATGCATTAATAGAAAATAATTTTTCACAAACATCCCAAGGTTTATTTTTAACAATTAATTTAGGAATTTATTTTTCAATTCTTCAAGCCTATGAATATTTTGAAGCATCTTTTTCTATTTCAGATAGAATTTATGGGTCAACATTTTTTATAGCTACAGGATTTCATGGTTTACATGTAATTATTGGTACTATATTTTTATTAATTTGTTTAATTCGTCATATTAATAATCATTTTTCAATAAATCATCATTTTGGATTTGAAGCTGCTGCATGATATTGACATTTTGTAGATGTAGTTTGATTATTTTTATATATTAGAATTTATTGATGAGGATATTAATTATTTATATAATATATTTAGTATATTTGATTTCCAATCAAAAAGTTTAAAATTTTTAATATAAATAATTATTATTATATTAATTTTTTCATTAATTTTTATTTTAATTGCTAATATTATAATACTTTTATCTATAATTTTATCAAAAAAATCTAATATAGATCGGGAAAAATGTTCACCTTTTGAATGTGGATTTGACCCAAAATCATCAGCTCGAATTCCATTTTCTCTTCATTTTTTTATAATTACAGTAATTTTTTTAATTTTTGATGTAGAAATTGCTCTTATTTTTCCTATAATTACTAATTTTAAATTAGTAAATTTTTTTTTATGAACTAAAATTAGATTATTATTTTTATTTATCTTATTATTAGGATTATATCATGAATGAAATCAAAATATATTACAATGAACAAATTAAATTAGGATTATAGTTTAAGTAAAACATTTGATTTGCATTCAAAAATTATTGATTTCAATTTATCTTAAATAAGAAGCAATAACTGCATTTAATTTCGACTTAAAAGAAAGAGTTTAATAACTCCTTATTTATATTTTATTAATTGAAACCAAATAGAGGTATATCACTGTTAATGATAAAATTGAATTTTAATTCCAATTAAGAAATATAAAGAATAAAATTAAGCTGCTAACTTAATTTTTAGTGGTTAAATTCCATTAATATTTCTAATTTATATAGTTTAAATAAAACATTACATTTTCAATGTAAAAATAAAATACTATTTTTATAAATTATTTAAAGATTAAAAATCTCCTTAATATCTTCAATATTATACTCTATCTATAAGCTATTTAAAT
>CAMZJJ010000076.1:55000-57121 GCA_947308005.1 Yponomeuta malinellus | reverse complement strand
GGGGAGATGCGATTGACAATCACCGCCTAAAAACACTAGATGGCGTTGTTACTTCCTAAATGGCGGTATGGTTGTGACTACACCGAAAGTATAAAATTTTTGTATTCTTATTCTACGACTTCGTCGAGGTTAGGTTAGGTTAGGTTAGGTTAGGTTAGGTTAGGTTAGGTTAGGTTAGGTTAGGTTAGGTTAGGTTAGGTTAGGTTAGGTTAGGTTAGGTTAGGTTAGGTTAGGTTAGGTTAGGTTAGGTTAGGTTAGGTTAGGTTAGGTTAGGTTAGGTTAGGTTAGGTTAGGTTAGGTTAGGTTAGGTTAGGTTAGGTTAGGTTAGGTTAGGTTAGGTTAGGTTAGGTTAGGTTAGGTTAGGTTAGGTTAGGTTAGGTTAGGTTAGGTTAGGTTAGGTTAGGTTAGGTTAGGTTAGGTTAGGTTAGGTTAGGTTAGGTTAGGTTAGGTTAGGTTAGGTTAGGTTAGGTTAGGTTAGGTTAGGTTAGGTTAGGTTAGGTTAGGTTAGGTTAGGTTAGGTTAGGTTAGGTTAGGTTAGGTTAGGTTAGGTTAGGTTAGGTTAGGTTAGGTTAGGTTAGGTTAGGTTAGGTTAGGTTAGGTTAGGTTAGGTTAGGTTAGGTTAGGTTAGGTTAGGTTAGGTTAGGTTAGGTTAGGTTAGGTTAGGTTAGGTTAGGTTAGGTTAGGTTAGGTTAGGTTAGGTTAGGTTAGGTTAGGTTAGGTTAGGTTAGGTTAGGTTAGGTTAGGTTAGGTTAGGTTAGGTTAGGTTAGGTTAGGTTAGGTTAGGTTAGGTTAGGTTAGGTTAGGTTAGGTTAGGTTAGGTTAGGTTAGGTTAGGTTAGGTTAGGTTAGGTTAGGTTAGGTTAGGTTAGGTTAGGTTAGGTTAGGTTAGGTTAGGTTAGGTTGGGGTGCGACGCCAGATAACCTCCTCGTTTGCCCGCGCTGCTGCCGTTCCACTTGATATCGGGGATCCGGTGGAAAGGCAGTGGCAAGGGCCGGTGCACCCTGGGCGTTGGTCAGTAACTTCTCTTAGGAGATCTTGCTGGCCAACGGCGAATAATCTGGCACAGAGGGTCGTCTGGGTCCTGACCTGTCAGGCCCCAGACGGGGCGCACACCCACTCTGAGTGGGTGTGTGCGACGAGGGACTCCCGTTGCCTCTGGCAGCGGGATCGGGGGACCTCCCAAGGGGAGGAAGTGGGGACGCCCGTCGCCACGGGTGCCGCTCGGAGGACACGGTTAACCCAGCGCACTAGAGGAAACGGTAAGCCGTTGGGCCGTGTATGGAGCGGCGCCCGTGGCAGACGGGATTTCGAGGGCCTTCTTGCGCCGAGGTGAGGTAGCGGGAGGCTGCGGCCGAACGCGCCTCGGCGCCAGAGGAGGGGGACCGAAGGCGCCCGCCGCCGCGGAGTCGCGCGGAGGACACGGTCCAGTGCACCAGAGGGGTGCTATGCTGGGCCGTGGACGAAGCTGCACCCATGGCGGTCGGGTTATTGACATTGTGTCCATGACACATGTCCGCCCCGGCCCCTTAAGTCTGGATCCTGACTTGTCAGGCCAGACAGTGTATGAGGGAAACCTCATCCGAGGGTAGGGACCGAAGGCACCCGAGTGAGAGACGGGTCATATTGACATTGTGTCCTTCGACACGTGTCCGCCTCGGTCCCTAAAGGGACCAGCGGTTGGTCCCACAGAGGGTTCGGCGTAAGCCGTGATTGCCGGGGGGGCACACTGGTAGAATGCTCAGCGATCCCAGGGTGCCCCCACACCAAACCGGCCCAGAGGGAACCGCCGGAGTGGAGTTTAGTGGGTAGGGCCAGGCTCTCGATTTCCCTCTTTCCAGTAAAGAGGGATGAGAGCGGCGAGTCCCACATACCCCCTGGAGTTTTATCCCAGGGGGATGCGTAAATGCATTCTCCACTTCGTCAAAAAAAAAAAAAAAAATGCATTCTCCACTTCGTCAAAAAAAAAAAAAAAAAAAAAAAAGGTTAGGTTAGGTTAGGTTAGGTTAGGTTAGGTTAGGTTAGGTTAGGTTAGGTTAGGTTAGGTTAGGTTAGGTTAGGTTAGGTTAGGTTAGGTTAGGTTAGGTTAGGTTAGGTTAGGTTAGGTTAGGTTAGGTTAGGTTA
>CAMZJJ010000076.1:42500-52500 GCA_947308005.1 Yponomeuta malinellus | reverse complement strand
TCCAGACGGATCTGTCGCTTGACGAATGAAACCGGACATAGATCGTAATCAGGTTTTTTCTTTAATTTTTGGGCCGCCTCTTTGGCTAGGATGTCTGCCCGCTCATTTCCTGCCAGTCCCGCGTGTGCTTTGATCCAAAACAGAGAGATTTCTTTGTTTTGGAGTCTACTCCTTTTTATATTCTTTCGCGCTTCTATGGCGAGAGGGTGACGCGTATTTATGTTTGTGACCGTTTCCATCGCAGATCGCGAGTCACTGTATATGCCGAAACTTGCTTCTCTGCTTTTGATGATTTCCCTCGTGGCCTCGCATATGGCCAGCAGTTCTGCCTGATAGACCGTGCAGTACGGCGACAGCTTCAGCTTGACGGCTCTGGTCTCTGCATCATTGGTCCAGAAGGACAATGCTGCCCCGACCAAGCCGTCAATCCGGCTACCGTCTGTGTAGATACGTACTGCCTGGTTATTGTGGGAGTCCACTTGGTGCTGGTCGTTCAGGCTCACGAACTCCAGGCAGGTTAGGTTAGGTTAGGTTAGGTTAGGTTAGGTTAGGTTAGGTTAGGTTAGGTTAGGTTAGGTTAGGTTAGGTTAGGTTAGGTTAGGTTAGGTTAGGTTAGGTTAGGTTAGGTTAGGTTAGGTTAGGTTAGGTTAGGTTAGGTTAGGTTAGGTTAGGTTAGGTTAGGTTAGGTTAGGTTAGGTTAGGTTAGGTTAGGTTAGGTTAGGTTAGGTTAGGTTAGGTTAGGTTAGGTTAGGTTAGGTTAGGTTAGGTTAGGTTAGGTTAGGTTAGGTTAGGTTAGGTTAGGTTAGGTTAGGTTAGGTTAGGTTAGGTTAGGTTAGGTTAGGTTAGGTTAGGTTAGGTTAGGTTAGGTTAGGTTAGGTTAGGTTAGGTTAGGTTAGGTTAGGTTAGGTTAGGTTAGGTTAGGTTAGGTTAGGTTAGGTTAGGTTAGGTTAGGTTAGGTTAGGTTAGGTTAGGTTAGGTTAGGTTAGGTTAGGTTAGGTTAGGTTAGGTTAGGTTAGGTTAGGTTAGGTTAGGTTAGGTTAGGTTAGGTTAGGTTAGGTTAGGTTAGGTTAGGTTAGGTTAGGTTAGGTTAGGTTAGGTTAGGTTAGGTTAGGTTAGGTTAGGTTAGGTTAGGTTAGGTTAGGTTAGGTTAGGTTAGGTTAGGTTAGGTTAGGTTAGGTTAGGTTAGGTTAGGTTAGGTTAGGTTAGGTTAGGTTAGGTTAGGTTAGGTTAGGTTAGGTTAGGTTAGGTTAGGTTAGGTTAGGTTAGGTTAGGTTAGGTTAGGTTAGGTTAGGTTAGGTTAGGTTAGGTTAGGTTAGGTTAGGTTAGGTTAGGTTAGGTTAGGTTAGGTTAGGTTAGGTTAGGTTAGGTTAGGTTAGGTTAGGTTAGGTTAGGTTAGGTTAGGTTAGGTTAGGTTAGGTTAGGTTAGGTTAGGTTAGGTTAGGTTAGGTTAGGTTAGGTTAGGTTAGGTTAGGTTAGGTTAGGTTAGGTTAGGTTAGGTTAGGTTAGGTTAGGTTAGGTTAGGTTAGGTTAGGTTAGGTTAGGTTAGGTTAGGTTAGGTTAGGTTAGGTTAGGTTAGGTTAGGTTAGGTTAGGTTAGGTTAGGTTAGGTTAGGTTAGGTTAGGTTAGGTTAGGTTAGGTTAGGTTAGGTTAGGTTAGGTTAGGTTAGGTTAGGTTAGGTTAGGTTAGGTTAGGTTAGGTTAGGTTAGGTTAGGTTAGGTTAGGTTAGGTTAGGTTAGGTTAGGTTAGGTTAGGTTAGGTTAGGTTAGGTTAGGTTAGGTTAGGTTAGGTTAGGTTAGGTTAGGTTAGGTTAGGTTAGGTTAGGTTAGGTTAGGTTAGGTTAGGTTAGGTTAGGTTAGGTTAGGTTAGGTTAGGTTAGGTTAGGTTAGGTTAGGTTAGGTTAGGTTAGGTTAGGTTAGGTTAGGTTAGGTTAGGTTAGGTTAGGTTAGGTTAGGTTAGGTTAGGTTAGGTTAGGTTAGGTTAGGTTAGGTTAGGTTAGGTTAGGTTAGGTTAGGTTAGGTTAGGTTAGGTTAGGTTAGGTTAGGTTAGGTTAGGTTAGGTTAGGTTAGGTTAGGTTAGGTTAGGTTAGGTTAGGTTAGGTTAGGTTAGGTTAGGTTAGGTTAGGTTAGGTTAGGTTAGGTTAGGTTAGGTTAGGTTAGGTTAGGTTAGGTTAGGTTAGGTTAGGTTAGGTTAGGTTAGGTTAGGTTAGGTTAGGTTAGGTTAGGTTAGGTTAGGTTAGGTTAGGTTAGGTTAGGTTAGGTTAGGTTAGGTTAGGTTAGGTTAGGTTAGGTTAGGTTAGGTTAGGTTAGGTTAGGTTAGGTTAGGTTAGGTTAGGTTAGGTTAGGTTAGGTTAGGTTAGGTTAGGTTAGGTTAGGTTAGGTTAGGTTAGGTTAGGTTAGGTTAGGTTAGGTTAGGTTAGGTTAGGTTAGGTTAGGTTAGGTTAGGTTAGGTTAGGTTAGGTTAGGTTAGGTTAGGTTAGGTTAGGTTAGGTTAGGTTAGGTTAGGTTAGGTTAGGTTAGGTTAGGTTAGGTTAGGTTAGGTTAGGTTAGGTTAGGTTAGGTTAGGTTGGGGTGCTAGGCCAGATAACCTCCACGTGTACCCTTCCACTTCCGTTCCCTCTGATTCAATCTGAACCAGATGGAAGGGCAAGTGGCAAGGGTCGGTGCACCCTGGGCGTTAGTCAGCAACTTCTCTTTATGGGATCTTGCTGGCTAGCGGCGAATAATCTGGCAGTAGACGTCGCCTGGGTCCTGTTTCACACTGGGCTCGGGTGGGGCATGCCTTCTGTGCATGCGTGAGCAGATCGGAATCCCAACGCACTGGGACCGAGGGCCTTGCCGTTAGCGGTCGGGCCGCGAGGAGTTAACCTCTATAAAAAATCTGTACGGACTGGAGAGTCCATAAAAACTCCTGGAAGTGGTATGTGCGCGGCGCTTTCAGTACTGGGCTTAAGCCGATAAGGCCGACGTGGAGCCGAAAGGGTTAAGCCTGGGTAGCGGCTGGCTGGTTCATCCAGGCAGGCGCTCCGCAAACTAATATTTCAATAATATTATTTCGAGAGATTTATCAACAATGGCAGCACAATTTCAACAGAAACTACCCCAGGAGGGTACCGGCATCTCCGATGCCGGAGAATCCCTCTCCGAGCTTCTCAGCTCGGGCTGTCCCGCGTATTCTGGGGGGGACAAAATTTTGCTGGAAGTTGTTAGTGAGGAGTTAGAGAAGAAGACGAAGGAGAAGGAAGGGGGAGAGAGTCAGATCGAAGAGGAGAAGGAGAAGAAGGAAGAAGAGAAGGAGAAGGAGGTAGACGAGGCAGACAAGGAGAAGCAGCGCCTCATCGCCAGCTGTTTTGCCATTCCCGCTGTTGTAGAGCTGGAGAGAATGTCCGAGGCCGACTACGAGTCCGACTGCTCGGTAGCGTCACAGTGGTCTAACAGCTCGGCGAGGAAGAGGAAACGGGAGTACGCTGTGGCTGCCACGCCCAGCGGTGGTGTGAAAAGGGCAAGGGGCAAGCGGCCCCCGCTGGACGAGCACGTTGACCTGACGCAGCCTCCTCCAGTCACACGCACGTCCCTAAGCCTTCCCGCGCCGGAAGAACTGGCTGAACATATGAGGCAGCAGCCTACAGCTGACTTAGGTGCCCAGGTGAGCGAAAAAATGACGGTGGTGGAGTCAATAGCCGCCAAGTCCACGAACCTCAAAGGCTTCTTTGTGCGGGAGCTGCGTGTCGCGGCGAGAACCGCTAGGGCTGCCATGGAGGAGTTGACGCTACGGACAACGGGCTCAGAAAGAGTGCAGCAGCTCGAGAGTGAGAATGCTTCCTTGCGCTCTCAACTGGCCGCCCTCCAGGAGCAAGTGTCCGCCCTGGCGGCAGAGATGCAGAGTATTCGGCGACAAGAGGGCGGAATAACTCAAACGCCTACTATCCCACCTCAGGTCGCCCAGACCCATCAACCCCAGGGCTCCTTCTTGGAGCAGGTCGGGGCATTGATTGAGTCGAAACTCGCGTCTTTCAAAGCAGTGCTCTTTCCGGACCAGGTTATGCGCCCTGCGCTGGGTGAAAAGCAGGCCACAAAAGTGGCAGCCAAAGCAGTCGCCGAATTCCCACTGACGCCAAAAACAGCTGCCCCCTTATCCGCTACAAAGGGGAAAGCGAAAAAACAGAGGAAGGGAAAGGGTGGAAAGACACCGCCTCCTGTGGAGCCTTTGCCCCCGGTGCCTGCGGTCCCCGTTGCACAAACGGAAAGATCACACCCTACGTCCTGGGCTAAAGTTGCAGGCAAAAAGGCCAAGCCTGACAAAGTCGTGTCGATAAAGGCGACCCCAAAGCCTGCCTCTCAAAAGGCAAAGCCGAAGCCGAAGCCTCCACGCCCGCCGAAATCTGCCGCAGTCATGCTGACCCTTACACAAGGCTCAGAAATTTCGTACGCGCAGGTGATGGCCACTGCCAAGGCGAAAATAAAACTGACGGAATGTGGCATCGCCGATGTACGCCAGAGGAAGGGAAGAAATGGGGGCATCTTGCTGGAGGTCGTTGGTTCGGAAAGCTCTAGCAATGCTGATAAGCTAGCAGGTCGCCTCAAAGAGGCCCTCTCAGACCTGCCCGTCAAGGTGGCACGCCCTGTAAAGACTGGCGAAATCAGGGTCAGTGACCTCGACGAGTCAGTGACCCCAGAGGAAGTGGCGGCTGCAGTTGCTGCCACAGCTGGCTGTAGTGCCGATGATGTCAAAGTCGGCACTATACGAGCAAGTGGACGACGGTTGGGTACGGCGTGGGTTCGTTGTCCACTTACAGCTGTGAGAAAGTTAATGGCGGAACCCCGACTGCGCATTGGTGATTGGGCGGCTGCCCGCGTAAAGTACCTGCCCGAGAAGCCCGTAAGATGCTATCGGTGTCTGGAGACCGGGCACGTAAGGCACGAATGCAAGAGCACGTTCGACCGGAGCAACAGTTGCTTCAACTGCGGAGAATCTGGCCACAAAGCCACAACGTGCTCTTCTACACCGAAGTGCCCAATCTGCGCGGATCGCGGACTGCCCAGTGATCATAAACTGGGGCAGAACTGCGCCGCCACCAAAAAAGGAAATAAGAAGAGAGGGAAGCAGGCCCCTCTCATTTCCAAAAATACAGTGGGAGACTCGTCTTCGCCGAGTCAGACGGGCTCTAGCTCGCAGCCGGAGGAAACGGAGGCCTTACATTCCAGCCACCACTAAAAATCCTCCAGGGCAATCTTAATCACTGCCGCAGGGCGCAGGACCTGCTACTGCAGACCCTCGCGGAGCATAAGATTGCCCTGGCTATTGTTGCGGAGCCCTACAGGGTGGCTGCCCATCCCCGCTGGTTCGGCGATGACAACAGCTCTGTAGCCGTATACTGGGGCGGAGGACTGGAGGCACCGCCATGCTCTCTGCTCGAGAAGGGACCAGGCTTTGTGGCTGTGCAGTGGGGCTCAGTGGCTGTCGTAGGCTGCTACATCTCGCCCAACGTCAGTCTGGCGGTGTTCGAAGGGTACATGGACCAGCTCGCAGCGTGTGTCCGCCGTTGTCAGCCTCGCCCGGTTCTTGTGCTCGGAGACTTTAACGCCCACGCACGTGCATGGGGTGGGCCCCGGGATGAACCCAAGGGGGAGGCCGTCCTGGATTGGGCGGCGTGCCTAAACCTTGGCCTTCTAAATAGGGGCTCGGTCAGCACATGCGTGCGATGGCAGGGGGAGTCCATCGTGGACTTGTCCTGGGCGTCTCCCTCGGCAAGCAATATGGTATCAGGCTGGCGAGTTGCAGAGGAGTTACTGACCCTGTCAGACCACTACTACATTCTGATGGATGTAGCGGTGCGCCTCAGCCAAGACCCGCAGAACCGAGTGGTGAGACACCCAAAGCGCTGGGCGTTAAAGAAGCTCGACCGGGACCTGCTCATGGCCGCTGCCAACACTGCAGCATGGGTGGAGCCGCCTGTCACTGCTGACCCGGACGCGGAGACAGCATGGTTCCGGGAGCGGATGACCCAGGTGTGCGACGTTGCGATGCCTCGAGCAAGACCGATCGAGCGTAGGGCTACTTATTGGTGGTCCGAAGACCTCGCTGAATTGCGGTCGACGTGCTTGGCGGCCAGAAGGGCCTATCTCCGGACCCGCAGGCGACGCCAAGCTTCCTCCGAGGAGAGGCTGGCGGCGTACACCGTGTATCGGGAGACCACAACAACGTTCCAAGCGGCTGTCGCAAATGCGAAGGAAAAGGCGTACTACGAGCTCGTAGACAGCCTCAACGAGGACCCATGGGGGCGTCCGTACAAAATGGTACTGGACAAACTCAGACCGTGGGTTCCTCCGTTGACAGAGACCCTTGAGCCTAGCCTCGTGGTGAGTGTGGTGGACACCCTATTCCCACGAGCTGCAGACAGCCCGCTGAGTGCACCGAACACGGTGACAATGCCACCTCTCCCGGACGAGAATGTGGATGTTGGGAAGGAGGAACTGGAGCGAGCTGTAAAGCGCCTGGCAGTACGTAATACTGCCCCAGGCCCCGACGGTATCCCAGGTCGCGCCTGGGTGCTTGCTCTCGGCGTTCTTGGTGAGCGTTTCCAGGTCCACCTTAGCGGCTGCTTGAAGTCTGGGCGCTTCCCCGCGGAATGGAAGCGGGCGCGACTGGTGCTCCTCAAGAAAGAGGGCAGACCCGCGAACTCGCCATCGGCATACCGGCCCATCTGTCTGCTGGACGAGGCAGGAAAGCTTCTTGAGCGTGTAGTGGCGGAACGCATAAACCTCCATCTGTGGAGCGTCGGTCCAGACCTGTCGGACTGCCAATTTGGCTTCCGGCACGGACGCTCCACTGTGGACGCTATTCTCCGCGTTCGATCCATTGCGCAAGAGGCGGTCTCGCAGGGCAAGGTGGTACTTGCAATTAGTCTGGACATTGTAAACGCCTTTAACTCCTTGCCCTGGAAGGCTATCAGAGAGGCACTGATCTTCCATGGCCTGCCCGAGTATACGCGGAGTGTCGTCTGCGACTATCTGCGCGATCGCAGCATCGAGTACGTCGGCCGCGACGGGTCTTCGCATAGCAGGAGAATGTACTGCGGGGTCCCACAGGGGTCGGTCCTGGGGCCACTCCTGTGGAACCTCGCGTACGACGTGGTGCTGCGAATCACTCTGCCCGTCGGGGTTCAAGTCGTGTGCTACGCGGACGATACACTGATACTCGCGGAGGGAGAGGATTTCGCGCGGACGACCTGTGTCGCCGAGTATGGTGTCGCCTGCGTGGTCCGTAGAATCCAAGCTCTGGGACTACAAATCGCGCCACATAAGACCGAGGCACTGTGGTTTCACGACCTCCCCAAGGGCGTGGAACCGCCAAGCTCTGCGGTCCGCGTGGGCGACGCCGTTGTCCAGGTGGGGAGGTGCATGAAGTACCTTGGCATCATCTTAGACGGTCGCTGGGAGTTCGTCGAGCACTTCGACCGCCTAGTCCCCCGGATCGAGAAGGTAGCGGGTGCCCTGCACCGAATCCTGCCTAATCTGGGGGGACCGCGGGAGAGTGTTCGGCGGCTCTACTCGGGGGTCGTGCGGTCCATGGCCCTATACGGTGCACCAATATGGGCGGATGAACTGGCCGGCAATCGTGCATGTAAAGCAAAGCTGCTAAGCGTGCAACGCCGGCTGGCCATAAGGGTAGCACGCGGATACCGCACGATCTCCCACGAAGCGGCAGGTCTTCTGGCGAGACTTCCCCCCCTGGACATTTTGGCGAAAATGGACGCAAAGGTGTATGCGGAGATGCGCCGCATGCGCGAGGAGGGTCAGGACTTGCCCCCCAGGGCCGTTACCGTGATGCGGCAACAGGCGCACGAAGATGCTCTTGAGGAGTGGCAGACGCGCCTACAAGAGCCGGCTAGTGAACGCCAGAGAGTCGTGGGAGCAATCATGCCCGTCTTCCAAGACTGGATGAGCAGAGCGGGTGGCCAAATAAGCTACCGGATGACCCAGGTGCTCACCGGACACGGGTGTTTCGGTGAGTACCTGCACAGGATCAGCAGGGAAGCTTCGGCATCATGCCACCACTGCAGCTCTCCAATGGATGATGCCCAGCACACGTTGGAGGTCTGCCCCGCGTGGCAATCGCCGCGACGAGATCTCGTCGCTGTGATCGGGGGAGACCTCCGGCTGCCCTCCGTGGTAGCAAAAATGGTGCAGAGCAAAGCCGAGTGGGACGCAGTCTCCTCCTTCTGTGAGATAGTAATGTCCAAGAAGGAGGAGGCCGAAAGAGAGAGGGAGAGGGCTGACCCCGCTAGGAGGCGGAGGCGCAGAGGCGGCGCTGACCAGCCCCGCCCTAGCCCCAACGCCCTGTAGTCATGGGCAAAGAATAAGACTACGGTATCCCCTGCCTGTCGTAGGAGCCGACTAAAAGGGGGGCCAAGCCCTGTAGTCCCGGGCTTAGAATAGGGCTACGGTATCTCCTGCCTGTCGTAAGAGGCGACTAAAAGGGGGCATCGGAGTCGCGGGTGGTAAGAGTGGGGGCTCGAACCACCGTTACAAGCGACTCCGCGGCGGCGGCGGTGTGTGGTGGCCGCACACTGCCGCAGATGAGGGCTTTCAGGCGCAAGCCGGAAACTAGACGGGTGCCGAAATGCACAGTGCGCGGGGGTTCCGGAGTGTTCATTGAGATCCCGGAGCCCCCCCTCTAAACGCACGGAGAGGGCCACCGGGGGGGTTTTAGTGGGTAAAAATCCCACATAACCCGGCTTTCCCCCCAGAAAGTCGGGTATCTTTTGAAGATTTCCCCCCCGTCAACAAAAAAAAAAAAAAAAAAAGGTTAGGTTAGGTTAGGTTAGGTTAGGTTAGGTTAGGTTAGGTTAGGTTAGGTTAGGTTAGGTTAGGTTAGGTTAGGTTAGGTTAGGTTAGGTTAGGTTAGGTTAGGTTAGGTTAGGTTAGGTTAGGTTAGGTTAGGTTAGGTTAGGTTAGGTTAGGTTAGGTTAGGTTAGGTTAGGTTAGGTTAGGTTAGGTTAGGTTAGGTTAGGTTAGGTTAGGTTAGGTTAGGTTAGGTTAGGTTAGGTTAGGTTAGGTTAGGTTAGGTTAGGTTAGGTTAGGTTAGGTTAGGTTAGGTTAGGTTAGGTTAGGTTAGGTTAGGTTAGGTTAGGTTAGGTTAGGTTAGGTTAGGTTAGGTTAGGTTAGGTTAGGTTAGGTTAGGTTAGGTTAGGTTAGGTTAGGTTAGGTTAGGTTAGGTTAGGTTAGGTTAGGTTAGGTTAGGTTAGGTTAGGTTAGGTTAGGTTAGGTTAGGTTAGGTTAGGTTAGGTTAGGTTAGGTTAGGTTAGGTTAGGTTAGGTTAGGTTAGGTTAGGTTAGGTTAGGTTAGGTTAGGTTAGGTTAGGTTAGGTTAGGTTAGGTTAGGTTAGGTTAGGTTAGGTTAGGTTAGGTTAGGTTAGGTTAGGTTAGGTTAGGTTAGGTTAGGTTAGGTTAGGTTAGGTTAGGTTAGGTTAGGTTAGGTTAGGTTAGGTTAGGTTAGGTTAGGTTAGGTTAGGTTAGGTTAGGTTAGGTTAGGTTAGGTTAGGTTAGGTTAGGTTAGGTTAGGTTAGGTTAGGTTAGGTTAGGTTAGGTTAGGTTAGGTTAGGTTAGGTTAGGTTAGGTTAGGTTAGGTTAGGTTAGGTTAGGTTAGGTTAGGTTAGGTTAGGTTAGGTTAGGTTAGGTTAGGTTAGGTTAGGTTAGGTTAGGTTAGGTTAGGTTAGGTTAGGTTAGGTTAGGTTAGGTTAGGTTAGGTTAGGTTAGGTTAGGTTAGGTTAGGTTAGGTTAGGTTAGGTTAGGTTAGGTTAGGTTAGGTTAGGTTAGGTTAGGTTAGGTTAGGTTAGGTTAGGTTAGGTTAGGTTAGGTTAGGTTAGGTTAGGTTAGGTTAGGTTAGGTTAGGTTAGGTTAGGTTAGGTTAGGTTAGGTTAGGTTAGGTTAGGTTAGGTTAGGTTAGGTTAGGTTAGGTTAGGTTAGGTTAGGTTAGGTTAGGTTAGGTTAGGTTAGGTTAGG
>CAMZJJ010000076.1:0-40000 GCA_947308005.1 Yponomeuta malinellus | reverse complement strand
GTTGATTTCAAATATATATCAATATATTGTTACAACATACTTTTACACTGTTTTATTTCTTTCTATTACTTTTCCTATAATCTTTATGCAGTACTTAAGGAACTCGCCCAAGCCCTTGCTCCTCATTATTTCCTTAGTATTTTCACGAGTTATCCTTGTATCTAGTTCCTGCTCAATTTTAAAACGTTCCCTGGCGTACACAGGACAGTCGAAAAGCAGGTGTGGGACCGTCTCGCTGCAACCATCGTCGCAGATGCACGATGGGCTCTCTTTACACTTGAAGCGGTTCAAGTATTCCGAGAACCCACCGTGCCCAGTCATAATTTGGGTTGTGACGCTGGTTGCCTCGAATTTCCTAACTACCCTATACGCCGCCACCGCGTCCGGGAAGAACAGCTTGGTAACAGATGCAGTTCCTCCTGAAACGTATCTTTTGTTCCATTCGTCAAGCGTATTCGCACGAATACTACGCCTGACAAATGAAACCGGACACAGGTCATAGTCCGGCGTCCGCTTCGACTTCGTGGCTGCCTCCTTCGCCAGAAAATCAGCCCTCTCGTTCCCCTCCAGCCCTGCGTGCGCTTTAATCCAGAACAGGGACACAGCCTTGTTCTGGAGAGATATGGCTACTAAGTTATCTCGCACTTCCACTGCCAGGGGATGGAGACAGCTGTAATTCTGGATGGTTTGGAGGGCTGCCATCGAGTCGCTGTAGACACCGAACGATGACGATTTGTGCTTCAAGATCTCTCTAGTGGCCACGCATATCGCCAGGAGCTCGGCCTGGTAGACCGTACAGTATTTGGAGAGAGCAAGCTTGAGGGCTTTTGTCTCGGCCCCGCCACTCCAAAGAGATAGCGCGGCTCCGACTCGGCCCTCAATCTTGCTCCCGTCAGTGAATATTCGAACCTCGTGATCGCTGTTGGCATCGAGATGCTCTTGGTCCACCAGGCTGATGAGCTCCAGGTTTACATGCGCGGCTGGATGTGGCGCTTCGGCTGCTGGTGCCATCCGCTCGACATCCCCACCTCCGAGCATCGGCTGCGGTACTCCCTTCTTGGCCTCATATAATGAGGCCACCTCACGGACTCGGAGGTCGAGAGGGAGTATCCCAGCCAAAACAAGTGCTGAGTTTAGGGATACCGTGCGGTAGGCCTTACACAGCTTCTGCGCGAATCCACGCTGAACTGCTCCCAACTGTCTCCTTACACCCAGTTTTGAGGCTGCTGGGGCCCACACGCTGGCAGCGTACAGGATAATGGGTTCGACGGCCGCCACGTAGATCGTCCTAAGAACCTCTGGGTGCAAGCCCCAGCTGGTCTTGGCCACTCTGCATAACTGTCTGTATACACCTATCGCCCTCCTACAGACACTCGAGACGTGCGCGTTAAAAGTCAGCTTTTCGTCGATGGTGACACCCAATATTTTGATCTCCTTGGACATGGCGACGCCGACCCCGCCCATGCTCAGGCGCGGGGTGTCGTGCTTTAATCTCCTGGTAATAACCATTGCCTTTGTTTTATGCGGGGCGAAGTTCAGTTTGTTGGCAATTCCCCACGCCCGAACACGCTCGAGAGCGGCATTGGCATGTCCCTGGATCTCCGAAGCGGTGTCACCATCGAAGACGAGCACTACATCATCAGCAAATGCCTGACAGTGAACCTGTTCTCCCTCTAGGGCTCTCAGTAGAGGATCCAGCAGGAGGTTCCAGAGGATGGGCCCGGCTATAGAGCCCTGCACACACCCTTTCTCTGGCGCCCTTTCATGTTCTTCCCCGGCATATCTGACCCGGACTTTGCGGTTCTGGAGGTAGCTGTCCATGACCCACCTCAAGTTGATCGGACATTTTTCCTCGGCCAGCCGGACTCTGATGGCAGGCCACCAAGCGTTGTCAAAAGCCCCCTCTATATCCAGTGATACCAGTGTCGTTATCTTCTTTTGGTCAAGTTTGCTACGGATATGCTGCACTAGGATATAGAGGGAGTCTTCGGCGCTCCTCTGCGGCATGAACCCGTACTGGCGAGTACTCATCCTCGGTATCAAATAGAACTTGAGGCGGGCCACCAGCATCTTCTCCAGAATCTTGCCCATTATTGACAGCAGGCCAATTGGCCTGTATGCCTTAGGTGTAGCATAGTCTTCTCTCCCTGGTTTCTTCAGTACTACTATCGTCGCTTCCTTCCAGAGCGCAGGGAAATAGCGACATGCTAGGCACCTATTTATAAGGGCCAAGAAGAAGTCCGGGTCAGTACCGACGACCCGTCGACATATGTCGGCAGTTAGACCATCGGCTCCCGGAGCCTTTTTTGGGTTGAAGGAGCTGCTCGCTCTTTCCAACTCCACTTTTGTGAACGGCGGATCCCACGGCTCACCTTGCACACCATCACTGACTTTTCCAGCTTTACGCCTGATGTCGTGGTGGTGGGCATTGTCACCGCTGCTGTGGTCTGGAGGATAAAATGTTTCCGCCAATAGCTTCACCGAGCTTTTGGCGTCTAACACCTCCCCGTTAATTTCTAGTGGCAAATCCTCCCCCCTGCTGGTCGTTCTCCCGATAACCCTATAAATCCCCTCCCATACCCCTTCCCTATCCTGCTTCCCACAGAACTCCTTCCAACTCCCTACTTGGGCTTTGGCTGCTTCAACCTCATACTCTTCTTTCTGTTTCAGGTACTCTTCGACGACCCCGGGTCTGCGGGACGGACAGGCGCATCGGATTCTCCGCTTCTTCGTGGCGACCATCCTCTTCAAGCTGGCGAGTTTCTCGGACCACCACGGCAGTGTAAGTACTTCTTTGGTTTTCTTCATGGGCATCGAGGATTTACACGCGTCTTTGATAGCTTCCGTGTAGCTATGCAAAATTGCATCAATTTCATTTGTTGATGCAACCTTTCCCACCTCTACTTCCGTTAGTTTATTATTTTGCATAAGTTGCTTTAAATTCTCCCCAAATTTTGCCCAGTCTGCTTTTCTCGTGTTGTAAATCCTCGTGGTCCTATTTATCATGATGCCCTTTGACTTCATCAATTGAATGTTAAATACAATGCCGTTGTGGTCCGAGCTCGTGAGGCCTTCGTCTACCCGCCATCCGTCTACCCGATCTAGCATGTCTGCGGAGCATGCTGTGACATCCACGAAGCTGCTGTAGCGCTGTCCGCCCCTAACAGTATCGAAGGTCGGAATTTCCCCTCTGTTGAGTATGTTGAGGTTGAGCTCCTCGATCGCTCCGGACATTTCGTCCCCCCTGTGGTCTATAACCGGGCTGCCCCACCACGAGCTCTTCGCGTTTGCGTCGCCTCCAATTAGCCACATCCTGGGCTTGATATGCTGTTCCACTTTTTTCAAGTGTCCAAGATATGGCTCGATTGGTTGGTCGGGCTCGAAGTAAAAGGAGACAAGCGTGATTTCCCAGGCGCTGGTTCGGATCCCCACCACAGTGATGTTATTTGTGGTGAGTTTCGGGTACTGTATGACATTTAGATCTTGGTTGAAGACAGCTATTGCTGCTTTTACAGTCCCTTCTCCTACTTCGTTGCTCTGGAAGATCCGAGCGCCCTTGTGACTCCTCACACTCCTCGCCCCGCCAACGTACGGCTCCTGGAGAAGCGCCACAGACACACCGCGCCTCTCAGCCTCAATGAGGAGCTCGTTGGTCGCCAATTTTTTCCTTTGGAGGTTCGCTTGCAAGATTTTGTACTGGGTGGTTTCGCCCTGGCTGCCCTTAGCAATACGCAACACTTGTGCGGGCCAACTCGTCCCTCTTCCTGCGTACTGGGCACTCGATGCTAAAAGCATTGTGTTGCGCATTGTCCAATTTTGCTCTGGTGCAGTTTCGGCAGCTCGGCGGTACATCCGCCACCCAGTCAGCGCACTCCGTCCTTAGGTGGGGGCCGCCGCAGTGACTGCACAGGTCCGCTGCCTCACTGCAGAAGCGTTTGCTGTGGCCGAAGCCTAGGCATCGCGTGCACTGAAGCAGCGGAGTCTGGTCCTCCACCCTGACACGCTGGAGGTCCACGTGGAGCTTGCCCAGCTCCAGTGCTCTCCTCCAGATGATCGGGGATACACTTATGACCACATGGTTGATGTGCGGGTTTCTCGTTCTCCTCCGGTATTTGACCTCAATCCGGTCTTCCCCCTCGCCGAGGTCGCGGAAAACGTCCCTGTTCTGGTTCCTCAGGGCCTTCTTGACGTCCTCGTCTGTGTTAGTCTGGAGGACGTTCCTGAGGATCAGAAGGGGGTCTTTGTTTCCCACTTCCTCGACGTTGAGGTCGACTTTCAGGCTACCTATCCTATTCTTGAGTTTGTCCCTTTCTTCCCTCGTTTCGAAGCCAACGATAATCTTTTTGTCCTTCGCTTTCCTAATCCGTTCCACCTTAATCCAACCCTCTTTCGCATCTACCGCCTTACGTAGCTTCTCAAGGACCACCTCTCCGGTCTCCGTGTCGTCTTTGGATGTGACTACCACCGAGTGCAAGGTGTTCCTGCCGATTGGGGGTGCTCTACTGTTAGTTCCGGTGGCAGCCACACTCGCGTACGTCACGGTCCGCTCAATGGTCTCCCGTTGTTTGGCCATCGATTCCCTAAGTTCTTCTAGCATTCTGGCGTTACTTGTGAGCAACTTTGTGTGCTCATCAAGTCGCGCCACAATGCTAGATTCTAGGCCAACCTCTGGGGGCGCAGGGTCGGACGGTGCCCTCGGCTCCCGCACTCCGTCCTCCTCTTTTTTGTTTTGGACCTTCCTGGCCTTCGCATCCCCCTCGGTCTCCTTTACCAGTTGGTACAGGCGATCGAGGGCACCCGCGATGCCTGCCTTGATCTCGGTCTTCAAATTCCGAGAGCTGGCCAGGTAAGTCTTGGCTTTTTGGAGGCAAACCCTTGCCTCCGATGTCCTATCCGGGTAGGATTTAGTTGGCGAGCTAGCATCGCTGGTTTTCTCCCGTGCGGTTATCGAGCCACCCTCTCGCGGGAGCGATGAGGACGGTCTCGATCTAATCTCTGCAGGGCCTGCCTGCGTCGTCGCGGTTGTCCGCGGGAGGGCGGTTTCCGCACCGGCGGATTCCCACTCCCCTATGCTACGTCTTACATTTGGAGCGGCAGTGGCCTCCGGTTTCGACGGTGACTGCTTCTTTACGTTGGGGGTCCTAATCCCGAACATGTTGGGTGTACGCGTCAATTAGACAATAATAAAAGAGCAAGGGCTTGTAAAAGTTGTAAAAGACCCACGTCAAAGTAAAAGTATAAACACTTAACAATTAAAGTTTTAGAATATACGCTCTATCTAGAGCCGTTCTTGTACGCCAGTGTACACTGTCAGATCTTAGGCTAACTTATATTAACACACTATCCGTCAAATGCCGATGCTTCCGTGTGTAAGGGTCGGCAACGTTCAATTTTTTATAAATTATATTTTTATTTAAAGTCAATAAATTTTTTGGGTCGCTTGGGCCCGGTCGGGACCAAGTTACACACCCACACACGGGAGCCGGTAGTGCTGCGCTTCCAACACGGCACTAACCTCACCGGAAGGTGGCCCGTGTGGAGGTGTATAGAGGTCAGAATATAATTTATAAGAGGAAAAACCGGTTTTTTCGGTTTTCTTAATCCAGTACAGGGTAAGACCCAAAACCGGGTCCGCAGTGTCGTGGCCTACCGGAAGCCGCGTCCCCCGGTCAAAGCCGCAACCTTCTAGGCCTCCTACTCCCAGAGTTACACGCGTTTTCCCAAAATGGGGCTCGCCGCGAAGTGCTCGAGTCAAAGGTAACCGCCAAGGGTCGGTGGGGTGGCGGGGGTGGGGTGGGTGGCGGGCGAAAAAATTGCGTCCCGCGATACGAAAAGTGAATTCTGTACGTGAATCTATTGCCAAAAAAGGTAAAGGTTGATATAATTTGTTCAGATTTTAAGTGCTATAGGCGGCAAAAATTCGGTAATTTCGGTAATTTAGAGAAATTTAGAAAAAATCCTCACCTGAGGACACACACAGCCAATCTTGTTGAATTTAATGTATTGTTATCGGCAAAAAACTCGAGTATTAGGGATGATTTTCACCTCGGGACACACACTGTTTACTCTCGGTGCAACACGAATAGAGTGGATGGCGGAGCGTGCGCGAGGTAGGTCCGCTTTGTTTCGAGTTGTGGGTAGGTGCGGTCGTCTGAGGAAGGGTAAAAAAAGAAAGATTTTGAAGGTATTTTGGAATATGGCACGGAACCCTGAAAAATGTCTGGAAGGGCGGCTACCAACGGCGCAGGAGCACTCGGCGGCGAGAACGGCGCGACCCTGGAGGCAGGTGGTCTGCGGTTCGACTCCCGGCAATGAAAATTGAAAATGCGAAAATGTGAAAATTTGACGTAGTTGGGTCGGCTCCCGGTTTCCAACGTGCGATCCCTAACTAGGTACGACTTCACGAAAAAACGATGTTTCTCACCCTGGACTGGATTCAATAAAAATAGAAACAAAAACAAAAACAAAAATAAAAATATAAAAACCCTCTTTTAACAAAACAAACAGTACACTCAATTTAGGCGAAAAAACTGCGTCCCGCGATACGAAAAGTGAATTCTGTACGTGAATCTATTGCCAAAAAAGGTAAAGGTTGATATAATTTGTTCAGATTTTAAGTGCTATAGGCGGCAAAAATTCGGTAATTTCGGTAATTTAGAGAAATTTAGAAAAAATCCTCACCTGAGGACACACACAGCCAATCTTGTTGAATTTAATGTATTGTTATCGGCAAAAAACTCGAGTATTAGGGATGATTTTCACCTCGGGACACACACTGTTTACTCTCGGTGCAACACGAATAGAGTGGATGGCGGAGCGTGCGCGAGGTAGGTCCGCTTTGTTTCGAGTTGTGGGTAGGTGCGGTCGTCTGAGGAAGGGTAAAAAAAGAAAGATTTTGAAGGTATTTTGGAATATGGCACGGAACCCTGAAAAATGTCTGGAAGGGCGGCTACCAACGGCGCAGGAGCACTCGGCGGCGAGAACGGCGCGACCCTGGAGGCAGGTGGTCTGCGGTTCGACTCCCGGCAATGAAAATTGAAAATGCGAAAATGTGAAAATTTGACGTAGTTGGGTCGGCTCCCGGTTTCCAACGTGCGATCCCTAACTAGGTACGACTTCACGAAAAAACGATGTTTCTCACCCTGGACTGGATTCAATAAAAATAGAAACAAAAACAAAAACAAAAATAAAAATATAAAAACCCTCTTTTAACAAAACAAACAGTACACTCAATTTAGGCGAAAAAACTGCGTCCCGCGATACGAAAAGTGAATTCTGTACGTGAATCTATTGCCAAAAAAGGTAAAGGTTGATATAATTTGTTCAGATTTTAAGTGCTATAGGCGGCAAAAATTCGGTAATTTCGGTAATTTAGAGAAATTTAGAAAAAATCCTCACCTGAGGACACACACAGCCAATCTTGTTGAATTTAATGTATTGTTATCGGCAAAAAACTCGAGTATTAGGGATGATTTTCACCTCGGGACACACACTGTTTACTCTCGGTGCAACACGAATAGAGTGGATGGCGGAGCGTGCGCGAGGTAGGTCCGCTTTGTTTCGAGTTGTGGGTAGGTGCGGTCGTCTGAGGAAGGGTAAAAAAAGAAAGATTTTGAAGGTATTTTGGAATATGGCACGGAACCCTGAAAAATGTCTGGAAGGGCGGCTACCAACGGCGCAGGAGCACTCGGCGGCGAGAACGGCGCGACCCTGGAGGCAGGTGGTCTGCGGTTCGACTCCCGGCAATGAAAATTGAAAATGCGAAAATGTGAAAATTTGACGTAGTTGGGTCGGCTCCCGGTTTCCAACGTGCGATCCCTAACTAGGTACGACTTCACGAAAAAACGATGTTTCTCACCCTGGACTGGATTCAATAAAAATAGAAACAAAAACAAAAACAAAAATAAAAATATAAAAACCCTCTTTTAACAAAACAAACAGTACACTCAATTTAGGCGAAAAAACTGCGTCCCGCGATACGAAAAGTGAATTCTGTACGTGAATCTATTGCCAAAAAAGGTAAAGGTTGATATAATTTGTTCAGATTTTAAGTGCTATAGGCGGCAAAAATTCGGTAATTTCGGTAATTTAGAGAAATTTAGAAAAAATCCTCACCTGAGGACACACACAGCCAATCTTGTTGAATTTAATGTATTGTTATCGGCAAAAAACTCGAGTATTAGGGATGATTTTCACCTCGGGACACACACTGTTTACTCTCGGTGCAACACGAATAGAGTGGATGGCGGAGCGTGCGCGAGGTAGGTCCGCTTTGTTTCGAGTTGTGGGTAGGTGCGGTCGTCTGAGGAAGGGTAAAAAAAGAAAGATTTTGAAGGTATTTTGGAATATGGCACGGAACCCTGAAAAATGTCTGGAAGGGCGGCTACCAACGGCGCAGGAGCACTCGGCGGCGAGAACGGCGCGACCCTGGAGGCAGGTGGTCTGCGGTTCGACTCCCGGCAATGAAAATTGAAAATGCGAAAATGTGAAAATTTGACGTAGTTGGGTCGGCTCCCGGTTTCCAACGTGCGATCCCTAACTAGGTACGACTTCACGAAAAAACGATGTTTCTCACCCTGGACTGGATTCAATAAAAATAGAAACAAAAACAAAAACAAAAATAAAAATATAAAAACCCTCTTTTAACAAAACAAACAGTACACTCAATTTAGGCGAAAAAACTGCGTCCCGCGATACGAAAAGTGAATTCTGTACGTGAATCTATTGCCAAAAAAGGTAAAGGTTGATATAATTTGTTCAGATTTTAAGTGCTATAGGCGGCAAAAATTCGGTAATTTCGGTAATTTAGAGAAATTTAGAAAAAATCCTCACCTGAGGACACACACAGCCAATCTTGTTGAATTTAATGTATTGTTATCGGCAAAAAACTCGAGTATTAGGGATGATTTTCACCTCGGGACACACACTGTTTACTCTCGGTGCAACACGAATAGAGTGGATGGCGGAGCGTGCGCGAGGTAGGTCCGCTTTGTTTCGAGTTGTGGGTAGGTGCGGTCGTCTGAGGAAGGGTAAAAAAAGAAAGATTTTGAAGGTATTTTGGAATATGGCACGGAACCCTGAAAAATGTCTGGAAGGGCGGCTACCAACGGCGCAGGAGCACTCGGCGGCGAGAACGGCGCGACCCTGGAGGCAGGTGGTCTGCGGTTCGACTCCCGGCAATGAAAATTGAAAATGCGAAAATGTGAAAATTTGACGTAGTTGGGTCGGCTCCCGGTTTCCAACGTGCGATCCCTAACTAGGTACGACTTCACGAAAAAACGATGTTTCTCACCCTGGACTGGATTCAATAAAAATAGAAACAAAAACAAAAACAAAAATAAAAATATAAAAACCCTCTTTTAACAAAACAAACAGTACACTCAATTTAGGCGAAAAAACTGCGTCCCGCGATACGAAAAGTGAATTCTGTACGTGAATCTATTGCCAAAAAAGGTAAAGGTTGATATAATTTGTTCAGATTTTAAGTGCTATAGGCGGCAAAAATTCGGTAATTTCGGTAATTTAGAGAAATTTAGAAAAAATCCTCACCTGAGGACACACACAGCCAATCTTGTTGAATTTAATGTATTGTTATCGGCAAAAAACTCGAGTATTAGGGATGATTTTCACCTCGGGACACACACTGTTTACTCTCGGTGCAACACGAATAGAGTGGATGGCGGAGCGTGCGCGAGGTAGGTCCGCTTTGTTTCGAGTTGTGGGTAGGTGCGGTCGTCTGAGGAAGGGTAAAAAAAGAAAGATTTTGAAGGTATTTTGGAATATGGCACGGAACCCTGAAAAATGTCTGGAAGGGCGGCTACCAACGGCGCAGGAGCACTCGGCGGCGAGAACGGCGCGACCCTGGAGGCAGGTGGTCTGCGGTTCGACTCCCGGCAATGAAAATTGAAAATGCGAAAATGTGAAAATTTGACGTAGTTGGGTCGGCTCCCGGTTTCCAACGTGCGATCCCTAACTAGGTACGACTTCACGAAAAAACGATGTTTCTCACCCTGGACTGGATTCAATAAAAATAGAAACAAAAACAAAAACAAAAATAAAAATATAAAAACCCTCTTTTAACAAAACAAACAGTACACTCAATTTAGGCGAAAAAACTGCGTCCCGCGATACGAAAAGTGAATTCTGTACGTGAATCTATTGCCAAAAAAGGTAAAGGTTGATATAATTTGTTCAGATTTTAAGTGCTATAGGCGGCAAAAATTCGGTAATTTCGGTAATTTAGAGAAATTTAGAAAAAATCCTCACCTGAGGACACACACAGCCAATCTTGTTGAATTTAATGTATTGTTATCGGCAAAAAACTCGAGTATTAGGGATGATTTTCACCTCGGGACACACACTGTTTACTCTCGGTGCAACACGAATAGAGTGGATGGCGGAGCGTGCGCGAGGTAGGTCCGCTTTGTTTCGAGTTGTGGGTAGGTGCGGTCGTCTGAGGAAGGGTAAAAAAAGAAAGATTTTGAAGGTATTTTGGAATATGGCACGGAACCCTGAAAAATGTCTGGAAGGGCGGCTACCAACGGCGCAGGAGCACTCGGCGGCGAGAACGGCGCGACCCTGGAGGCAGGTGGTCTGCGGTTCGACTCCCGGCAATGAAAATTGAAAATGCGAAAATGTGAAAATTTGACGTAGTTGGGTCGGCTCCCGGTTTCCAACGTGCGATCCCTAACTAGGTACGACTTCACGAAAAAACGATGTTTCTCACCCTGGACTGGATTCAATAAAAATAGAAACAAAAACAAAAACAAAAATAAAAATATAAAAACCCTCTTTTAACAAAACAAACAGTACACTCAATTTAGGCGAAAAAACTGCGTCCCGCGATACGAAAAGTGAATTCTGTACGTGAATCTATTGCCAAAAAAGGTAAAGGTTGATATAATTTGTTCAGATTTTAAGTGCTATAGGCGGCAAAAATTCGGTAATTTCGGTAATTTAGAGAAATTTAGAAAAAATCCTCACCTGAGGACACACACAGCCAATCTTGTTGAATTTAATGTATTGTTATCGGCAAAAAACTCGAGTATTAGGGATGATTTTCACCTCGGGACACACACTGTTTACTCTCGGTGCAACACGAATAGAGTGGATGGCGGAGCGTGCGCGAGGTAGGTCCGCTTTGTTTCGAGTTGTGGGTAGGTGCGGTCGTCTGAGGAAGGGTAAAAAAAGAAAGATTTTGAAGGTATTTTGGAATATGGCACGGAACCCTGAAAAATGTCTGGAAGGGCGGCTACCAACGGCGCAGGAGCACTCGGCGGCGAGAACGGCGCGACCCTGGAGGCAGGTGGTCTGCGGTTCGACTCCCGGCAATGAAAATTGAAAATGCGAAAATGTGAAAATTTGACGTAGTTGGGTCGGCTCCCGGTTTCCAACGTGCGATCCCTAACTAGGTACGACTTCACGAAAAAACGATGTTTCTCACCCTGGACTGGATTCAATAAAAATAGAAACAAAAACAAAAACAAAAATAAAAATATAAAAACCCTCTTTTAACAAAACAAACAGTACACTCAATTTAGGCGAAAAAACTGCGTCCCGCGATACGAAAAGTGAATTCTGTACGTGAATCTATTGCCAAAAAAGGTAAAGGTTGATATAATTTGTTCAGATTTTAAGTGCTATAGGCGGCAAAAATTCGGTAATTTCGGTAATTTAGAGAAATTTAGAAAAAATCCTCACCTGAGGACACACACAGCCAATCTTGTTGAATTTAATGTATTGTTATCGGCAAAAAACTCGAGTATTAGGGATGATTTTCACCTCGGGACACACACTGTTTACTCTCGGTGCAACACGAATAGAGTGGATGGCGGAGCGTGCGCGAGGTAGGTCCGCTTTGTTTCGAGTTGTGGGTAGGTGCGGTCGTCTGAGGAAGGGTAAAAAAAGAAAGATTTTGAAGGTATTTTGGAATATGGCACGGAACCCTGAAAAATGTCTGGAAGGGCGGCTACCAACGGCGCAGGAGCACTCGGCGGCGAGAACGGCGCGACCCTGGAGGCAGGTGGTCTGCGGTTCGACTCCCGGCAATGAAAATTGAAAATGCGAAAATGTGAAAATTTGACGTAGTTGGGTCGGCTCCCGGTTTCCAACGTGCGATCCCTAACTAGGTACGACTTCACGAAAAAACGATGTTTCTCACCCTGGACTGGATTCAATAAAAATAGAAACAAAAACAAAAACAAAAATAAAAATATAAAAACCCTCTTTTAACAAAACAAACAGTACACTCAATTTAGGCGAAAAAACTGCGTCCCGCGATACGAAAAGTGAATTCTGTACGTGAATCTATTGCCAAAAAAGGTAAAGGTTGATATAATTTGTTCAGATTTTAAGTGCTATAGGCGGCAAAAATTCGGTAATTTCGGTAATTTAGAGAAATTTAGAAAAAATCCTCACCTGAGGACACACACAGCCAATCTTGTTGAATTTAATGTATTGTTATCGGCAAAAAACTCGAGTATTAGGGATGATTTTCACCTCGGGACACACACTGTTTACTCTCGGTGCAACACGAATAGAGTGGATGGCGGAGCGTGCGCGAGGTAGGTCCGCTTTGTTTCGAGTTGTGGGTAGGTGCGGTCGTCTGAGGAAGGGTAAAAAAAGAAAGATTTTGAAGGTATTTTGGAATATGGCACGGAACCCTGAAAAATGTCTGGAAGGGCGGCTACCAACGGCGCAGGAGCACTCGGCGGCGAGAACGGCGCGACCCTGGAGGCAGGTGGTCTGCGGTTCGACTCCCGGCAATGAAAATTGAAAATGCGAAAATGTGAAAATTTGACGTAGTTGGGTCGGCTCCCGGTTTCCAACGTGCGATCCCTAACTAGGTACGACTTCACGAAAAAACGATGTTTCTCACCCTGGACTGGATTCAATAAAAATAGAAACAAAAACAAAAACAAAAATAAAAATATAAAAACCCTCTTTTAACAAAACAAACAGTACACTCAATTTAGGCGAAAAAACTGCGTCCCGCGATACGAAAAGTGAATTCTGTACGTGAATCTATTGCCAAAAAAGGTAAAGGTTGATATAATTTGTTCAGATTTTAAGTGCTATAGGCGGCAAAAATTCGGTAATTTCGGTAATTTAGAGAAATTTAGAAAAAATCCTCACCTGAGGACACACACAGCCAATCTTGTTGAATTTAATGTATTGTTATCGGCAAAAAACTCGAGTATTAGGGATGATTTTCACCTCGGGACACACACTGTTTACTCTCGGTGCAACACGAATAGAGTGGATGGCGGAGCGTGCGCGAGGTAGGTCCGCTTTGTTTCGAGTTGTGGGTAGGTGCGGTCGTCTGAGGAAGGGTAAAAAAAGAAAGATTTTGAAGGTATTTTGGAATATGGCACGGAACCCTGAAAAATGTCTGGAAGGGCGGCTACCAACGGCGCAGGAGCACTCGGCGGCGAGAACGGCGCGACCCTGGAGGCAGGTGGTCTGCGGTTCGACTCCCGGCAATGAAAATTGAAAATGCGAAAATGTGAAAATTTGACGTAGTTGGGTCGGCTCCCGGTTTCCAACGTGCGATCCCTAACTAGGTACGACTTCACGAAAAAACGATGTTTCTCACCCTGGACTGGATTCAATAAAAATAGAAACAAAAACAAAAACAAAAATAAAAATATAAAAACCCTCTTTTAACAAAACAAACAGTACACTCAATTTAGGCGAAAAAACTGCGTCCCGCGATACGAAAAGTGAATTCTGTACGTGAATCTATTGCCAAAAAAGGTAAAGGTTGATATAATTTGTTCAGATTTTAAGTGCTATAGGCGGCAAAAATTCGGTAATTTCGGTAATTTAGAGAAATTTAGAAAAAATCCTCACCTGAGGACACACACAGCCAATCTTGTTGAATTTAATGTATTGTTATCGGCAAAAAACTCGAGTATTAGGGATGATTTTCACCTCGGGACACACACTGTTTACTCTCGGTGCAACACGAATAGAGTGGATGGCGGAGCGTGCGCGAGGTAGGTCCGCTTTGTTTCGAGTTGTGGGTAGGTGCGGTCGTCTGAGGAAGGGTAAAAAAAGAAAGATTTTGAAGGTATTTTGGAATATGGCACGGAACCCTGAAAAATGTCTGGAAGGGCGGCTACCAACGGCGCAGGAGCACTCGGCGGCGAGAACGGCGCGACCCTGGAGGCAGGTGGTCTGCGGTTCGACTCCCGGCAATGAAAATTGAAAATGCGAAAATGTGAAAATTTGACGTAGTTGGGTCGGCTCCCGGTTTCCAACGTGCGATCCCTAACTAGGTACGACTTCACGAAAAAACGATGTTTCTCACCCTGGACTGGATTCAATAAAAATAGAAACAAAAACAAAAACAAAAATAAAAATATAAAAACCCTCTTTTAACAAAACAAACAGTACACTCAATTTAGGCGAAAAAACTGCGTCCCGCGATACGAAAAGTGAATTCTGTACGTGAATCTATTGCCAAAAAAGGTAAAGGTTGATATAATTTGTTCAGATTTTAAGTGCTATAGGCGGCAAAAATTCGGTAATTTCGGTAATTTAGAGAAATTTAGAAAAAATCCTCACCTGAGGACACACACAGCCAATCTTGTTGAATTTAATGTATTGTTATCGGCAAAAAACTCGAGTATTAGGGATGATTTTCACCTCGGGACACACACTGTTTACTCTCGGTGCAACACGAATAGAGTGGATGGCGGAGCGTGCGCGAGGTAGGTCCGCTTTGTTTCGAGTTGTGGGTAGGTGCGGTCGTCTGAGGAAGGGTAAAAAAAGAAAGATTTTGAAGGTATTTTGGAATATGGCACGGAACCCTGAAAAATGTCTGGAAGGGCGGCTACCAACGGCGCAGGAGCACTCGGCGGCGAGAACGGCGCGACCCTGGAGGCAGGTGGTCTGCGGTTCGACTCCCGGCAATGAAAATTGAAAATGCGAAAATGTGAAAATTTGACGTAGTTGGGTCGGCTCCCGGTTTCCAACGTGCGATCCCTAACTAGGTACGACTTCACGAAAAAACGATGTTTCTCACCCTGGACTGGATTCAATAAAAATAGAAACAAAAACAAAAACAAAAATAAAAATATAAAAACCCTCTTTTAACAAAACAAACAGTACACTCAATTTAGGCGAAAAAACTGCGTCCCGCGATACGAAAAGTGAATTCTGTACGTGAATCTATTGCCAAAAAAGGTAAAGGTTGATATAATTTGTTCAGATTTTAAGTGCTATAGGCGGCAAAAATTCGGTAATTTCGGTAATTTAGAGAAATTTAGAAAAAATCCTCACCTGAGGACACACACAGCCAATCTTGTTGAATTTAATGTATTGTTATCGGCAAAAAACTCGAGTATTAGGGATGATTTTCACCTCGGGACACACACTGTTTACTCTCGGTGCAACACGAATAGAGTGGATGGCGGAGCGTGCGCGAGGTAGGTCCGCTTTGTTTCGAGTTGTGGGTAGGTGCGGTCGTCTGAGGAAGGGTAAAAAAAGAAAGATTTTGAAGGTATTTTGGAATATGGCACGGAACCCTGAAAAATGTCTGGAAGGGCGGCTACCAACGGCGCAGGAGCACTCGGCGGCGAGAACGGCGCGACCCTGGAGGCAGGTGGTCTGCGGTTCGACTCCCGGCAATGAAAATTGAAAATGCGAAAATGTGAAAATTTGACGTAGTTGGGTCGGCTCCCGGTTTCCAACGTGCGATCCCTAACTAGGTACGACTTCACGAAAAAACGATGTTTCTCACCCTGGACTGGATTCAATAAAAATAGAAACAAAAACAAAAACAAAAATAAAAATATAAAAACCCTCTTTTAACAAAACAAACAGTACACTCAATTTAGGCGAAAAAACTGCGTCCCGCGATACGAAAAGTGAATTCTGTACGTGAATCTATTGCCAAAAAAGGTAAAGGTTGATATAATTTGTTCAGATTTTAAGTGCTATAGGCGGCAAAAATTCGGTAATTTCGGTAATTTAGAGAAATTTAGAAAAAATCCTCACCTGAGGACACACACAGCCAATCTTGTTGAATTTAATGTATTGTTATCGGCAAAAAACTCGAGTATTAGGGATGATTTTCACCTCGGGACACACACTGTTTACTCTCGGTGCAACACGAATAGAGTGGATGGCGGAGCGTGCGCGAGGTAGGTCCGCTTTGTTTCGAGTTGTGGGTAGGTGCGGTCGTCTGAGGAAGGGTAAAAAAAGAAAGATTTTGAAGGTATTTTGGAATATGGCACGGAACCCTGAAAAATGTCTGGAAGGGCGGCTACCAACGGCGCAGGAGCACTCGGCGGCGAGAACGGCGCGACCCTGGAGGCAGGTGGTCTGCGGTTCGACTCCCGGCAATGAAAATTGAAAATGCGAAAATGTGAAAATTTGACGTAGTTGGGTCGGCTCCCGGTTTCCAACGTGCGATCCCTAACTAGGTACGACTTCACGAAAAAACGATGTTTCTCACCCTGGACTGGATTCAATAAAAATAGAAACAAAAACAAAAACAAAAATAAAAATATAAAAACCCTCTTTTAACAAAACAAACAGTACACTCAATTTAGGCGAAAAAACTGCGTCCCGCGATACGAAAAGTGAATTCTGTACGTGAATCTATTGCCAAAAAAGGTAAAGGTTGATATAATTTGTTCAGATTTTAAGTGCTATAGGCGGCAAAAATTCGGTAATTTCGGTAATTTAGAGAAATTTAGAAAAAATCCTCACCTGAGGACACACACAGCCAATCTTGTTGAATTTAATGTATTGTTATCGGCAAAAAACTCGAGTATTAGGGATGATTTTCACCTCGGGACACACACTGTTTACTCTCGGTGCAACACGAATAGAGTGGATGGCGGAGCGTGCGCGAGGTAGGTCCGCTTTGTTTCGAGTTGTGGGTAGGTGCGGTCGTCTGAGGAAGGGTAAAAAAAGAAAGATTTTGAAGGTATTTTGGAATATGGCACGGAACCCTGAAAAATGTCTGGAAGGGCGGCTACCAACGGCGCAGGAGCACTCGGCGGCGAGAACGGCGCGACCCTGGAGGCAGGTGGTCTGCGGTTCGACTCCCGGCAATGAAAATTGAAAATGCGAAAATGTGAAAATTTGACGTAGTTGGGTCGGCTCCCGGTTTCCAACGTGCGATCCCTAACTAGGTACGACTTCACGAAAAAACGATGTTTCTCACCCTGGACTGGATTCAATAAAAATAGAAACAAAAACAAAAACAAAAATAAAAATATAAAAACCCTCTTTTAACAAAACAAACAGTACACTCAATTTAGGCGAAAAAACTGCGTCCCGCGATACGAAAAGTGAATTCTGTACGTGAATCTATTGCCAAAAAAGGTAAAGGTTGATATAATTTGTTCAGATTTTAAGTGCTATAGGCGGCAAAAATTCGGTAATTTCGGTAATTTAGAGAAATTTAGAAAAAATCCTCACCTGAGGACACACACAGCCAATCTTGTTGAATTTAATGTATTGTTATCGGCAAAAAACTCGAGTATTAGGGATGATTTTCACCTCGGGACACACACTGTTTACTCTCGGTGCAACACGAATAGAGTGGATGGCGGAGCGTGCGCGAGGTAGGTCCGCTTTGTTTCGAGTTGTGGGTAGGTGCGGTCGTCTGAGGAAGGGTAAAAAAAAGAAAGATTTTGAAGGTATTTTGGAATATGGCACGGAACCCTGAAAAATGTCTGGAAGGGCGGCTACCAACGGCGCAGGAGCACTCGGCGGCGAGAACGGCGCGACCCTGGAGGCAGGTGGTCTGCGGTTCGACTCCCGGCAATGAAAATTGAAAATGCGAAAATGTGAAAATTTGACGTAGTTGGGTCGGCTCCCGGTTTCCAACGTGCGATCCCTAACTAGGTACGACTTCACGAAAAAACGATGTTTCTCACCCTGGACTGGATTCAATAAAAATAGAAACAAAAACAAAAACAAAAATAAAAATATAAAAACCCTCTTTTAACAAAACAAACAGTACACTCAATTTAGGCGAAAAAACTGCGTCCCGCGATACGAAAAGTGAATTCTGTACGTGAATCTATTGCCAAAAAAGGTAAAGGTTGATATAATTTGTTCAGATTTTAAGTGCTATAGGCGGCAAAAATTCGGTAATTTCGGTAATTTAGAGAAATTTAGAAAAAATCCTCACCTGAGGACACACACAGCCAATCTTGTTGAATTTAATGTATTGTTATCGGCAAAAAACTCGAGTATTAGGGATGATTTTCACCTCGGGACACACACTGTTTACTCTCGGTGCAACACGAATAGAGTGGATGGCGGAGCGTGCGCGAGGTAGGTCCGCTTTGTTTCGAGTTGTGGGTAGGTGCGGTCGTCTGAGGAAGGGTAAAAAAAGAAAGATTTTGAAGGTATTTTGGAATATGGCACGGAACCCTGAAAAATGTCTGGAAGGGCGGCTACCAACGGCGCAGGAGCACTCGGCGGCGAGAACGGCGCGACCCTGGAGGCAGGTGGTCTGCGGTTCGACTCCCGGCAATGAAAATTGAAAATGCGAAAATGTGAAAATTTGACGTAGTTGGGTCGGCTCCCGGTTTCCAACGTGCGATCCCTAACTAGGTACGACTTCACGAAAAAACGATGTTTCTCACCCTGGACTGGATTCAATAAAAATAGAAACAAAAACAAAAACAAAAATAAAAATATAAAAACCCTCTTTTAACAAAACAAACAGTACACTCAATTTAGGCGAAAAAACTGCGTCCCGCGATACGAAAAGTGAATTCTGTACGTGAATCTATTGCCAAAAAAGGTAAAGGTTGATATAATTTGTTCAGATTTTAAGTGCTATAGGCGGCAAAAATTCGGTAATTTCGGTAATTTAGAGAAATTTAGAAAAAATCCTCACCTGAGGACACACACAGCCAATCTTGTTGAATTTAATGTATTGTTATCGGCAAAAAACTCGAGTATTAGGGATGATTTTCACCTCGGGACACACACTGTTTACTCTCGGTGCAACACGAATAGAGTGGATGGCGGAGCGTGCGCGAGGTAGGTCCGCTTTGTTTCGAGTTGTGGGTAGGTGCGGTCGTCTGAGGAAGGGTAAAAAAAGAAAGATTTTGAAGGTATTTTGGAATATGGCACGGAACCCTGAAAAATGTCTGGAAGGGCGGCTACCAACGGCGCAGGAGCACTCGGCGGCGAGAACGGCGCGACCCTGGAGGCAGGTGGTCTGCGGTTCGACTCCCGGCAATGAAAATTGAAAATGCGAAAATGTGAAAATTTGACGTAGTTGGGTCGGCTCCCGGTTTCCAACGTGCGATCCCTAACTAGGTACGACTTCACGAAAAAACGATGTTTCTCACCCTGGACTGGATTCAATAAAAATAGAAACAAAAACAAAAACAAAAATAAAAATATAAAAACCCTCTTTTAACAAAACAAACAGTACACTCAATTTAGGCGAAAAAACTGCGTCCCGCGATACGAAAAGTGAATTCTGTACGTGAATCTATTGCCAAAAAAGGTAAAGGTTGATATAATTTGTTCAGATTTTAAGTGCTATAGGCGGCAAAAATTCGGTAATTTCGGTAATTTAGAGAAATTTAGAAAAAATCCTCACCTGAGGACACACACAGCCAATCTTGTTGAATTTAATGTATTGTTATCGGCAAAAAACTCGAGTATTAGGGATGATTTTCACCTCGGGACACACACTGTTTACTCTCGGTGCAACACGAATAGAGTGGATGGCGGAGCGTGCGCGAGGTAGGTCCGCTTTGTTTCGAGTTGTGGGTAGGTGCGGTCGTCTGAGGAAGGGTAAAAAAAGAAAGATTTTGAAGGTATTTTGGAATATGGCACGGAACCCTGAAAAATGTCTGGAAGGGCGGCTACCAACGGCGCAGGAGCACTCGGCGGCGAGAACGGCGCGACCCTGGAGGCAGGTGGTCTGCGGTTCGACTCCCGGCAATGAAAATTGAAAATGCGAAAATGTGAAAATTTGACGTAGTTGGGTCGGCTCCCGGTTTCCAACGTGCGATCCCTAACTAGGTACGACTTCACGAAAAAACGATGTTTCTCACCCTGGACTGGATTCAATAAAAATAGAAACAAAAACAAAAACAAAAATAAAAATATAAAAACCCTCTTTTAACAAAACAAACAGTACACTCAATTTAGGCGAAAAAACTGCGTCCCGCGATACGAAAAGTGAATTCTGTACGTGAATCTATTGCCAAAAAAGGTAAAGGTTGATATAATTTGTTCAGATTTTAAGTGCTATAGGCGGCAAAAATTCGGTAATTTCGGTAATTTAGAGAAATTTAGAAAAAATCCTCACCTGAGGACACACACAGCCAATCTTGTTGAATTTAATGTATTGTTATCGGCAAAAAACTCGAGTATTAGGGATGATTTTCACCTCGGGACACACACTGTTTACTCTCGGTGCAACACGAATAGAGTGGATGGCGGAGCGTGCGCGAGGTAGGTCCGCTTTGTTTCGAGTTGTGGGTAGGTGCGGTCGTCTGAGGAAGGGTAAAAAAAGAAAGATTTTGAAGGTATTTTGGAATATGGCACGGAACCCTGAAAAATGTCTGGAAGGGCGGCTACCAACGGCGCAGGAGCACTCGGCGGCGAGAACGGCGCGACCCTGGAGGCAGGTGGTCTGCGGTTCGACTCCCGGCAATGAAAATTGAAAATGCGAAAATGTGAAAATTTGACGTAGTTGGGTCGGCTCCCGGTTTCCAACGTGCGATCCCTAACTAGGTACGACTTCACGAAAAAACGATGTTTCTCACCCTGGACTGGATTCAATAAAAATAGAAACAAAAACAAAAACAAAAATAAAAATATAAAAACCCTCTTTTAACAAAACAAACAGTACACTCAATTTAGGCGAAAAAACTGCGTCCCGCGATACGAAAAGTGAATTCTGTACGTGAATCTATTGCCAAAAAAGGTAAAGGTTGATATAATTTGTTCAGATTTTAAGTGCTATAGGCGGCAAAAATTCGGTAATTTCGGTAATTTAGAGAAATTTAGAAAAAATCCTCACCTGAGGACACACACAGCCAATCTTGTTGAATTTAATGTATTGTTATCGGCAAAAAACTCGAGTATTAGGGATGATTTTCACCTCGGGACACACACTGTTTACTCTCGGTGCAACACGAATAGAGTGGATGGCGGAGCGTGCGCGAGGTAGGTCCGCTTTGTTTCGAGTTGTGGGTAGGTGCGGTCGTCTGAGGAAGGGTAAAAAAAGAAAGATTTTGAAGGTATTTTGGAATATGGCACGGAACCCTGAAAAATGTCTGGAAGGGCGGCTACCAACGGCGCAGGAGCACTCGGCGGCGAGAACGGCGCGACCCTGGAGGCAGGTGGTCTGCGGTTCGACTCCCGGCAATGAAAATTGAAAATGCGAAAATGTGAAAATTTGACGTAGTTGGGTCGGCTCCCGGTTTCCAACGTGCGATCCCTAACTAGGTACGACTTCACGAAAAAACGATGTTTCTCACCCTGGACTGGATTCAATAAAAATAGAAACAAAAACAAAAACAAAAATAAAAATATAAAAACCCTCTTTTAACAAAACAAACAGTACACTCAATTTAGGCGAAAAAACACTGCGTCCCGCGATACGAAAAGTGAATTCTGTACGTGAATCTATTGCCAAAAAAGGTAAAGGTTGATATAATTTGTTCAGATTTTAAGTGCTATAGGCGGCAAAAATTCGGTAATTTCGGTAATTTAGAGAAATTTAGAAAAAATCCTCACCTGAGGACACACACAGCCAATCTTGTTGAATTTAATGTATTGTTATCGGCAAAAAACTCGAGTATTAGGGATGATTTTCACCTCGGGACACACACTGTTTACTCTCGGTGCAACACGAATAGAGTGGATGGCGGAGCGTGCGCGAGGTAGGTCCGCTTTGTTTCGAGTTGTGGGTAGGTGCGGTCGTCTGAGGAAGGGTAAAAAAAGAAAGATTTTGAAGGTATTTTGGAATATGGCACGGAACCCTGAAAAATGTCTGGAAGGGCGGCTACCAACGGCGCAGGAGCACTCGGCGGCGAGAACGGCGCGACCCTGGAGGCAGGTGGTCTGCGGTTCGACTCCCGGCAATGAAAATTGAAAATGCGAAAATGTGAAAATTTGACGTAGTTGGGTCGGCTCCCGGTTTCCAACGTGCGATCCCTAACTAGGTACGACTTCACGAAAAAACGATGTTTCTCACCCTGGACTGGATTCAATAAAAATAGAAACAAAAACAAAAACAAAAATAAAAATATAAAAACCCTCTTTTAACAAAACAAACAGTACACTCAATTTAGGCGAAAAAACTGCGTCCCGCGATACGAAAAGTGAATTCTGTACGTGAATCTATTGCCAAAAAAGGTAAAGGTTGATATAATTTGTTCAGATTTTAAGTGCTATAGGCGGCAAAAATTCGGTAATTTCGGTAATTTAGAGAAATTTAGAAAAAATCCTCACCTGAGGACACACACAGCCAATCTTGTTGAATTTAATGTATTGTTATCGGCAAAAAACTCGAGTATTAGGGATGATTTTCACCTCGGGACACACACTGTTTACTCTCGGTGCAACACGAATAGAGTGGATGGCGGAGCGTGCGCGAGGTAGGTCCGCTTTGTTTCGAGTTGTGGGTAGGTGCGGTCGTCTGAGGAAGGGTAAAAAAAGAAAGATTTTGAAGGTATTTTGGAATATGGCACGGAACCCTGAAAAATGTCTGGAAGGGCGGCTACCAACGGCGCAGGAGCACTCGGCGGCGAGAACGGCGCGACCCTGGAGGCAGGTGGTCTGCGGTTCGACTCCCGGCAATGAAAATTGAAAATGCGAAAATGTGAAAATTTGACGTAGTTGGGTCGGCTCCCGGTTTCCAACGTGCGATCCCTAACTAGGTACGACTTCACGAAAAAACGATGTTTCTCACCCTGGACTGGATTCAATAAAAATAGAAACAAAAACAAAAACAAAAATAAAAATATAAAAACCCTCTTTTAACAAAACAAACAGTACACTCAATTTAGGCGAAAAAACTGCGTCCCGCGATACGAAAAGTGAATTCTGTACGTGAATCTATTGCCAAAAAAGGTAAAGGTTGATATAATTTGTTCAGATTTTAAGTGCTATAGGCGGCAAAAATTCGGTAATTTCGGTAATTTAGAGAAATTTAGAAAAAATCCTCACCTGAGGACACACACAGCCAATCTTGTTGAATTTAATGTATTGTTATCGGCAAAAAACTCGAGTATTAGGGATGATTTTCACCTCGGGACACACACTGTTTACTCTCGGTGCAACACGAATAGAGTGGATGGCGGAGCGTGCGCGAGGTAGGTCCGCTTTGTTTCGAGTTGTGGGTAGGTGCGGTCGTCTGAGGAAGGGTAAAAAAAGAAAGATTTTGAAGGTATTTTGGAATATGGCACGGAACCCTGAAAAATGTCTGGAAGGGCGGCTACCAACGGCGCAGGAGCACTCGGCGGCGAGAACGGCGCGACCCTGGAGGCAGGTGGTCTGCGGTTCGACTCCCGGCAATGAAAATTGAAAATGCGAAAATGTGAAAATTTGACGTAGTTGGGTCGGCTCCCGGTTTCCAACGTGCGATCCCTAACTAGGTACGACTTCACGAAAAAACGATGTTTCTCACCCTGGACTGGATTCAATAAAAATAGAAACAAAAACAAAAACAAAAATAAAAATATAAAAACCCTCTTTTAACAAAACAAACAGTACACTCAATTTAGGCGAAAAAACTGCGTCCCGCGATACGAAAAGTGAATTCTGTACGTGAATCTATTGCCAAAAAAGGTAAAGGTTGATATAATTTGTTCAGATTTTAAGTGCTATAGGCGGCAAAAATTCGGTAATTTCGGTAATTTAGAGAAATTTAGAAAAAATCCTCACCTGAGGACACACACAGCCAATCTTGTTGAATTTAATGTATTGTTATCGGCAAAAAACTCGAGTATTAGGGATGATTTTCACCTCGGGACACACACTGTTTACTCTCGGTGCAACACGAATAGAGTGGATGGCGGAGCGTGCGCGAGGTAGGTCCGCTTTGTTTCGAGTTGTGGGTAGGTGCGGTCGTCTGAGGAAGGGTAAAAAAAGAAAGATTTTGAAGGTATTTTGGAATATGGCACGGAACCCTGAAAAATGTCTGGAAGGGCGGCTACCAACGGCGCAGGAGCACTCGGCGGCGAGAACGGCGCGACCCTGGAGGCAGGTGGTCTGCGGTTCGACTCCCGGCAATGAAAATTGAAAATGCGAAAATGTGAAAATTTGACGTAGTTGGGTCGGCTCCCGGTTTCCAACGTGCGATCCCTAACTAGGTACGACTTCACGAAAAAACGATGTTTCTCACCCTGGACTGGATTCAATAAAAATAGAAACAAAAACAAAAACAAAAATAAAAATATAAAAACCCTCTTTTAACAAAACAAACAGTACACTCAATTTAGGCGAAAAAACTGCGTCCCGCGATACGAAAAGTGAATTCTGTACGTGAATCTATTGCCAAAAAAGGTAAAGGTTGATATAATTTGTTCAGATTTTAAGTGCTATAGGCGGCAAAAATTCGGTAATTTCGGTAATTTAGAGAAATTTAGAAAAAATCCTCACCTGAGGACACACACAGCCAATCTTGTTGAATTTAATGTATTGTTATCGGCAAAAAACTCGAGTATTAGGGATGATTTTCACCTCGGGACACACACTGTTTACTCTCGGTGCAACACGAATAGAGTGGATGGCGGAGCGTGCGCGAGGTAGGTCCGCTTTGTTTCGAGTTGTGGGTAGGTGCGGTCGTCTGAGGAAGGGTAAAAAAAGAAAGATTTTGAAGGTATTTTGGAATATGGCACGGAACCCTGAAAAATGTCTGGAAGGGCGGCTACCAACGGCGCAGGAGCACTCGGCGGCGAGAACGGCGCGACCCTGGAGGCAGGTGGTCTGCGGTTCGACTCCCGGCAATGAAAATTGAAAATGCGAAAATGTGAAAATTTGACGTAGTTGGGTCGGCTCCCGGTTTCCAACGTGCGATCCCTAACTAGGTACGACTTCACGAAAAAACGATGTTTCTCACCCTGGACTGGATTCAATAAAAATAGAAACAAAAACAAAAACAAAAATAAAAATATAAAAACCCTCTTTTAACAAAACAAACAGTACACTCAATTTAGGCGAAAAAACTGCGTCCCGCGATACGAAAAGTGAAATTCTGTACGTGAATCTATTGCCAAAAAAGGTAAAGGTTGATATAATTTGTCAGATTTTAAGTGCTATAGGCGGCAAAAATTCGGTAATTTCGGTAATTTAGAGAAATTTAGAAAAAATCCTCACCTGAGGACACACACAGCCAATCTTGTTGAATTTAATGTATTGTTATCGGCAAAAAAACTCGAGTATTAGGGATGATTTTCACCTCGGGACACACACTGTTTACTCTCGGTGCAACACGAATAGAGTGGATGGCGGAGCGTGCGCGAGGTAGGTCCGCTTTGTTTCGAGTTGTGGGTAGGTGCGGTCGTCTGAGGAAGGGTAAAAAAAGAAAGATTTTGAAGGTATTTTGGAATATGGCACGGAACCCTGAAAAATGTCTGGAAGGGCGGCTACCAACGGCGCAGGAGCACTCGGCGGCGAGAACGGCGCGACCCTGGAGGCAGGTGGTCTGCGGTTCGACTCCCGGCAATGAAAATTGAAAATGCGAAAATGTGAAAATTTGGACGTAGTTGGGTCGGCTCCCGGTTTCCAACGTGCGATCCCTAACTAGGTACGACTTCACGAAAAAACGATGTTTCTCACCCTGGACTGGATTCAATAAAAATAGAAACAAAAACAAAAACAAAAATAAAAATATAAAAACCCTCTTTTAACAAAACAAACAGTACACTCAATTTAGGCGAAAAAACTGCGTCCGCGATACGAAAAGTGAATTCTGTACGTGAATCTATTGCCAAAAAAGGTAAAGGTTGATATAATTTGTTCAGATTTTAAGTGCTATAGGCGGCAAAAATTCGGTAATTTCGGTAATTTAGAGAAATTTAGAAAAAATCCTCACCTGAGGACACACACTGCCAATCTTGTTGAATTTAATGTATTGTTATCGGCAAAAAACTCGAGTATTAGGGATGATTTTCACCTCGGGACACACACTGTTTACTCTCGGTGCAACACGAATAGAGTGGATGGCGGAGCGTGCGCGAGGTAGGTCCGCTTTGTTTCGAGATTGTGGGTAGGTTCGGTCGTCTGAGGAAGGGTAAAAAAAGAAAGATTTTGAAGGTATTTTGGAATATGGCACGGAAACCCTGAAAAATGTCTGGAAGGGCGGCTACCAACGGCGCAGGAGCACTCGGCGGCGAGAACGGCGCGACCCTGGAGGCAGGTGGTCTGCGGTTCGACTCCCGGCAATGAAAATTGAAAATGCGAAAATGTGAAAATTTGACGTAGTTGGGTCGGCTCCCGGTTTCCAACGTGCGATCCCTAACTAGGTACGACTTCACGAAAAAAACGATGTTTCTCACCCTGGACTGGATTCAATAAAAATAGAAACAAAAACAAAAACAAAAATAAAAATATAAAAACCCTCTTTTAACAAAACAAACAGTACACTCAATTTAGGCGAAAAAACTGCGTCCCGCGATACGAAAAGTGAATTCTGTACGTGAATCTATTGCCAAAAAAGGTAAAGGTTGATATAATTTGTTCAGATTTTAAGTGCTATAGGCGGCAAAAATTCGGTAATTTCGGTAATTTAGAGAAATTTAGAAAAAATCCTCACCCTGAGGACACACACAGCCAATCTTGTTGAATTTAATGTATTGTTATCGGCAAAAAACTCGAGTATTAGGGATGATTTTCACCTCGGGACACACACTGTTTACTCTCGGTGCAACACGAATAGAGTGGATGGCGGAGCGTGCGCGAGGTAGGTCCGCTTTGTTTCGAGTTGTGGGTAGGTGCGGTCGTCTGAGGAAGGGTAAAAAAAGAAAGATTTTGAAGGTATTTTGGAATATGGCACGGAACCCTGAAAAATGTCTGGAAGGGCGGCTACCAACGGCGCAGGAGCACTCGGCGGCGAGAACGGCGCGACCCTGGAGGCAGGTGGTCTGCGGTTCGACTCCCGGCAATGAAAATTGAAAATGCGAAAATGTGAAAATTTGACGTAGTTGGGTCGGCTCCCGGTTTCCAACGTGCGATCCCTAACTAGGTACGACTTCACGAAAAAACGATGTTTCTCACCCTGGACTGGATTCAATAAAAATAGAAACAAAAACAAAAACAAAAATAAAAATATAAAAACCCTCTTTTAACAAAACAAACAGTACACTCAATTTAGGCGAAAAAACTGCGTCCCGCGATACGAAAAGTGAATTCTGTACGTGAATCTATTGCCAAAAAAGGTAAAGGTTGATATAATTTGTTCAGATTTTAAGTGCTATAGGCGGCAAAAATTCGGTAATTTCGGTAATTTAGAGAAATTTAGAAAAAATCCTCACCTGAGGACACACACAGCCAATCTTGTTGAATTTAATGTATTGTTATCGGCAAAAAACTCGAGTATTAGGGATGATTTTCACCTCGGGACACACACTGTTTACTCTCGGTGCAACACGAATAGAGTGGATGGCGGAGCGTGCGCGAGGTAGGTCCGCTTTGTTTCGAGTTGTGGGTAGGTGCGGTCGTCTGAGGAAGGGTAAAAAAAGAAAGATTTTGAAGGTATTTTGGAATATGGCACGGAACCCTGAAAAATGTCTGGAAGGGCGGCTACCAACGGCGCAGGAGCACTCGGCGGCGAGAACGGCGCGACCCTGGAGGCAGGTGGTCTGCGGTTCGACTCCCGGCAATGAAAATTGAAAATGCGAAAATGTGAAAATTTGACGTAGTTGGGTCGGCTCCCGGTTTCCAACGTGCGATCCCTAACTAGGTACGACTTCACGAAAAAACGATGTTTCTCACCCTGGACTGGATTCAATAAAAATAGAAACAAAAACAAAAACAAAAATAAAAATATAAAAACCCTCTTTTAACAAAACAAACAGTACACTCAATTTAGGCGAAAAAACTGCGTCCCGCGATACGAAAAGTGAATTCTGTACGTGAATCTATTGCCAAAAAAGGTAAAGGTTGATATAATTTGTTCAGATTTTAAGTGCTATAGGCGGCAAAAATTCGGTAATTTCGGTAATTTAGAGAAATTTAGAAAAAATCCTCACCTGAGGACACACACAGCCAATCTTGTTGAATTTAATGTATTGTTATCGGCAAAAAACTCGAGTATTAGGGATGATTTTCACCTCGGGACACACACTGTTTACTCTCGGTGCAACACGAATAGAGTGGATGGCGGAGCGTGCGCGAGGTAGGTCCGCTTTGTTTCGAGTTGTGGGTAGGTGCGGTCGTCTGAGGAAGGGTAAAAAAAGAAAGATTTTGAAGGTATTTTGGAATATGGCACGGAACCCTGAAAAATGTCTGGAAGGGCGGCTACCAACGGCGCAGGAGCACTCGGCGGCGAGAACGGCGCGACCCTGGAGGCAGGTGGTCTGCGGTTCGACTCCCGGCAATGAAAATTGAAAATGCGAAAATGTGAAAATTTGACGTAGTTGGGTCGGCTCCCGGTTTCCAACGTGCGATCCCTAACTAGGTACGACTTCACGAAAAAACGATGTTTCTCACCCTGGACTGGATTCAATAAAAATAGAAACAAAAACAAAAACAAAAATAAAAATATAAAAACCCTCTTTTAACAAAACAAACAGTACACTCAATTTAGGCGAAAAAACTGCGTCCCGCGATACGAAAAGTGAATTCTGTACGTGAATCTATTGCCAAAAAAGGTAAAGGTTGATATAATTTGTTCAGATTTTAAGTGCTATAGGCGGCAAAAATTCGGTAATTTCGGTAATTTAGAGAAATTTAGAAAAAATCCTCACCTGAGGACACACACAGCCAATCTTGTTGAATTTAATGTATTGTTATCGGCAAAAAACTCGAGTATTAGGGATGATTTTCACCTCGGGACACACACTGTTTACTCTCGGTGCAACACGAATAGAGTGGATGGCGGAGCGTGCGCGAGGTAGGTCCGCTTTGTTTCGAGTTGTGGGTAGGTGCGGTCGTCTGAGGAAGGGTAAAAAAAGAAAGATTTTGAAGGTATTTTGGAATATGGCACGGAACCCTGAAAAATGTCTGGAAGGGCGGCTACCAACGGCGCAGGAGCACTCGGCGGCGAGAACGGCGCGACCCTGGAGGCAGGTGGTCTGCGGTTCGACTCCCGGCAATGAAAATTGAAAATGCGAAAATGTGAAAATTTGACGTAGTTGGGTCGGCTCCCGGTTTCCAACGTGCGATCCCTAACTAGGTACGACTTCACGAAAAAACGATGTTTCTCACCCTGGACTGGATTCAATAAAAATAGAAACAAAAACAAAAACAAAAATAAAAATATAAAAACCCTCTTTTAACAAAACAAACAGTACACTCAATTTAGGCGAAAAAACTGCGTCCCGCGATACGAAAAGTGAATTCTGTACGTGAATCTATTGCCAAAAAAGGTAAAGGTTGATATAATTTGTTCAGATTTTAAGTGCTATAGGCGGCAAAAATTCGGTAATTTCGGTAATTTAGAGAAATTTAGAAAAAATCCTCACCTGAGGACACACACAGCCAATCTTGTTGAATTTAATGTATTGTTATCGGCAAAAAACTCGAGTATTAGGGATGATTTTCACCTCGGGACACACACTGTTTACTCTCGGTGCAACACGAATAGAGTGGATGGCGGAGCGTGCGCGAGGTAGGTCCGCTTTGTTTCGAGTTGTGGGTAGGTGCGGTCGTCTGAGGAAGGGTAAAAAAAGAAAGATTTTGAAGGTATTTTGGAATATGGCACGGAACCCTGAAAAATGTCTGGAAGGGCGGCTACCAACGGCGCAGGAGCACTCGGCGGCGAGAACGGCGCGACCCTGGAGGCAGGTGGTCTGCGGTTCGACTCCCGGCAATGAAAATTGAAAATGCGAAAATGTGAAAATTTGACGTAGTTGGGTCGGCTCCCGGTTTCCAACGTGCGATCCCTAACTAGGTACGACTTCACGAAAAAACGATGTTTCTCACCCTGGACTGGATTCAATAAAAATAGAAACAAAAACAAAAACAAAAATAAAAATATAAAAACCCTCTTTTAACAAAACAAACAGTACACTCAATTTAGGCGAAAAAACTGCGTCCCGCGATACGAAAAGTGAATTCTGTACGTGAATCTATTGCCAAAAAAGGTAAAGGTTGATATAATTTGTTCAGATTTTAAGTGCTATAGGCGGCAAAAATTCGGTAATTTCGGTAATTTAGAGAAATTTAGAAAAAATCCTCACCTGAGGACACACACAGCCAATCTTGTTGAATTTAATGTATTGTTATCGGCAAAAAACTCGAGTATTAGGGATGATTTTCACCTCGGGACACACACTGTTTACTCTCGGTGCAACACGAATAGAGTGGATGGCGGAGCGTGCGCGAGGTAGGTCCGCTTTGTTTCGAGTTGTGGGTAGGTGCGGTCGTCTGAGGAAGGGTAAAAAAAGAAAGATTTTGAAGGTATTTTGGAATATGGCACGGAACCCTGAAAAATGTCTGGAAGGGCGGCTACCAACGGCGCAGGAGCACTCGGCGGCGAGAACGGCGCGACCCTGGAGGCAGGTGGTCTGCGGTTCGACTCCCGGCAATGAAAATTGAAAATGCGAAAATGTGAAAATTTGACGTAGTTGGGTCGGCTCCCGGTTTCCAACGTGCGATCCCTAACTAGGTACGACTTCACGAAAAAACGATGTTTCTCACCCTGGACTGGATTCAATAAAAATAGAAACAAAAACAAAAACAAAAATAAAAATATAAAAACCCTCTTTTAACAAAACAAACAGTACACTCAATTTAGGCGAAAAAACTGCGTCCCGCGATACGAAAAGTGAATTCTGTACGTGAATCTATTGCCAAAAAAGGTAAAGGTTGATATAATTTGTTCAGATTTTAAGTGCTATAGGCGGCAAAAATTCGGTAATTTCGGTAATTTAGAGAAATTTAGAAAAAATCCTCACCTGAGGACACACACAGCCAATCTTGTTGAATTTAATGTATTGTTATCGGCAAAAAACTCGAGTATTAGGGATGATTTTCACCTCGGGACACACACTGTTTACTCTCGGTGCAACACGAATAGAGTGGATGGCGGAGCGTGCGCGAGGTAGGTCCGCTTTGTTTCGAGTTGTGGGTAGGTGCGGTCGTCTGAGGAAGGGTAAAAAAAGAAAGATTTTGAAGGTATTTTGGAATATGGCACGGAACCCTGAAAAATGTCTGGAAGGGCGGCTACCAACGGCGCAGGAGCACTCGGCGGCGAGAACGGCGCGACCCTGGAGGCAGGTGGTCTGCGGTTCGACTCCCGGCAATGAAAATTGAAAATGCGAAAATGTGAAAATTTGACGTAGTTGGGTCGGCTCCCGGTTTCCAACGTGCGATCCCTAACTAGGTACGACTTCACGAAAAAACGATGTTTCTCACCCTGGACTGGATTCAATAAAAATAGAAACAAAAACAAAAACAAAAATAAAAATATAAAAACCCTCTTTTAACAAAACAAACAGTACACTCAATTTAGGCGAAAAAACTGCGTCCCGCGATACGAAAAGTGAATTCTGTACGTGAATCTATTGCCAAAAAAGGTAAAGGTTGATATAATTTGTTCAGATTTTAAGTGCTATAGGCGGCAAAAATTCGGTAATTTCGGTAATTTAGAGAAATTTAGAAAAAATCCTCACCTGAGGACACACACAGCCAATCTTGTTGAATTTAATGTATTGTTATCGGCAAAAAACTCGAGTATTAGGGATGATTTTCACCTCGGGACACACACTGTTTACTCTCGGTGCAACACGAATAGAGTGGATGGCGGAGCGTGCGCGAGGTAGGTCCGCTTTGTTTCGAGTTGTGGGTAGGTGCGGTCGTCTGAGGAAGGGTAAAAAAAGAAAGATTTTGAAGGTATTTTGGAATATGGCACGGAACCCTGAAAAATGTCTGGAAGGGCGGCTACCAACGGCGCAGGAGCACTCGGCGGCGAGAACGGCGCGACCCTGGAGGCAGGTGGTCTGCGGTTCGACTCCCGGCAATGAAAATTGAAAATGCGAAAATGTGAAAATTTGACGTAGTTGGGTCGGCTCCCGGTTTCCAACGTGCGATCCCTAACTAGGTACGACTTCACGAAAAAACGATGTTTCTCACCCTGGACTGGATTCAATAAAAATAGAAACAAAAACAAAAACAAAAATAAAAATATAAAAACCCTCTTTTAACAAAACAAACAGTACACTCAATTTAGGCGAAAAAACTGCGTCCCGCGATACGAAAAGTGAATTCTGTACGTGAATCTATTGCCAAAAAAGGTAAAGGTTGATATAATTTGTTCAGATTTTAAGTGCTATAGGCGGCAAAAATTCGGTAATTTCGGTAATTTAGAGAAATTTAGAAAAAATCCTCACCTGAGGACACACACAGCCAATCTTGTTGAATTTAATGTATTGTTATCGGCAAAAAACTCGAGTATTAGGGATGATTTTCACCTCGGGACACACACTGTTTACTCTCGGTGCAACACGAATAGAGTGGATGGCGGAGCGTGCGCGAGGTAGGTCCGCTTTGTTTCGAGTTGTGGGTAGGTGCGGTCGTCTGAGGAAGGGTAAAAAAAGAAAGATTTTGAAGGTATTTTGGAATATGGCACGGAACCCTGAAAAATGTCTGGAAGGGCGGCTACCAACGGCGCAGGAGCACTCGGCGGCGAGAACGGCGCGACCCTGGAGGCAGGTGGTCTGCGGTTCGACTCCCGGCAATGAAAATTGAAAATGCGAAAATGTGAAAATTTGACGTAGTTGGGTCGGCTCCCGGTTTCCAACGTGCGATCCCTAACTAGGTACGACTTCACGAAAAAACGATGTTTCTCACCCTGGACTGGATTCAATAAAAATAGAAACAAAAACAAAAACAAAAATAAAAATATAAAAACCCTCTTTTAACAAAACAAACAGTACACTCAATTTAGGCGAAAAAACTGCGTCCCGCGATACGAAAAGTGAATTCTGTACGTGAATCTATTGCCAAAAAAGGTAAAGGTTGATATAATTTGTTCAGATTTTAAGTGCTATAGGCGGCAAAAATTCGGTAATTTCGGTAATTTAGAGAAATTTAGAAAAAATCCTCACCTGAGGACACACACAGCCAATCTTGTTGAATTTAATGTATTGTTATCGGCAAAAAACTCGAGTATTAGGGATGATTTTCACCTCGGGACACACACTGTTTACTCTCGGTGCAACACGAATAGAGTGGATGGCGGAGCGTGCGCGAGGTAGGTCCGCTTTGTTTCGAGTTGTGGGTAGGTGCGGTCGTCTGAGGAAGGGTAAAAAAAGAAAGATTTTGAAGGTATTTTGGAATATGGCACGGAACCCTGAAAAATGTCTGGAAGGGCGGCTACCAACGGCGCAGGAGCACTCGGCGGCGAGAACGGCGCGACCCTGGAGGCAGGTGGTCTGCGGTTCGACTCCCGGCAATGAAAATTGAAAATGCGAAAATGTGAAAATTTGACGTAGTTGGGTCGGCTCCCGGTTTCCAACGTGCGATCCCTAACTAGGTACGACTTCACGAAAAAACGATGTTTCTCACCCTGGACTGGATTCAATAAAAATAGAAACAAAAACAAAAACAAAAATAAAAATATAAAAACCCTCTTTTAACAAAACAAACAGTACACTCAATTTAGGCGAAAAAACTGCGTCCCGCGATACGAAAAGTGAATTCTGTACGTGAATCTATTGCCAAAAAAGGTAAAGGTTGATATAATTTGTTCAGATTTTAAGTGCTATAGGCGGCAAAAATTCGGTAATTTCGGTAATTTAGAGAAATTTAGAAAAAATCCTCACCTGAGGACACACACAGCCAATCTTGTTGAATTTAATGTATTGTTATCGGCAAAAAACTCGAGTATTAGGGATGATTTTCACCTCGGGACACACACTGTTTACTCTCGGTGCAACACGAATAGAGTGGATGGCGGAGCGTGCGCGAGGTAGGTCCGCTTTGTTTCGAGTTGTGGGTAGGTGCGGTCGTCTGAGGAAGGGTAAAAAAAGAAAGATTTTGAAGGTATTTTGGAATATGGCACGGAACCCTGAAAAATGTCTGGAAGGGCGGCTACCAACGGCGCAGGAGCACTCGGCGGCGAGAACGGCGCGACCCTGGAGGCAGGTGGTCTGCGGTTCGACTCCCGGCAATGAAAATTGAAAATGCGAAAATGTGAAAATTTGACGTAGTTGGGTCGGCTCCCGGTTTCCAACGTGCGATCCCTAACTAGGTACGACTTCACGAAAAAACGATGTTTCTCACCCTGGACTGGATTCAATAAAAATAGAAACAAAAACAAAAACAAAAATAAAAATATAAAAACCCTCTTTTAACAAAACAAACAGTACACTCAATTTAGGCGAAAAAACTGCGTCCCGCGATACGAAAAGTGAATTCTGTACGTGAATCTATTGCCAAAAAAGGTAAAGGTTGATATAATTTGTTCAGATTTTAAGTGCTATAGGCGGCAAAAATTCGGTAATTTCGGTAATTTAGAGAAATTTAGAAAAAATCCTCACCTGAGGACACACACAGCCAATCTTGTTGAATTTAATGTATTGTTATCGGCAAAAAACTCGAGTATTAGGGATGATTTTCACCTCGGGACACACACTGTTTACTCTCGGTGCAACACGAATAGAGTGGATGGCGGAGCGTGCGCGAGGTAGGTCCGCTTTGTTTCGAGTTGTGGGTAGGTGCGGTCGTCTGAGGAAGGGTAAAAAAAGAAAGATTTTGAAGGTATTTTGGAATATGGCACGGAACCCTGAAAAATGTCTGGAAGGGCGGCTACCAACGGCGCAGGAGCACTCGGCGGCGAGAACGGCGCGACCCTGGAGGCAGGTGGTCTGCGGTTCGACTCCCGGCAATGAAAATTGAAAATGCGAAAATGTGAAAATTTGACGTAGTTGGGTCGGCTCCCGGTTTCCAACGTGCGATCCCTAACTAGGTACGACTTCACGAAAAAACGATGTTTCTCACCCTGGACTGGATTCAATAAAAATAGAAACAAAAACAAAAACAAAAATAAAAATATAAAAACCCTCTCTTTAACAAAACAAACAGTACACTCAATTTAGGCGAAAAAACTGCGTCCCGCGATACGAAAAGTGAATTCTGTACGTGAATCTATTGCCAAAAAAGGTAAAGGTTGATATAATTTGTTCAGATTTTAAGTGCTATAGGCGGCAAAAATTCGGTAATTTCGGTAATTTAGAGAAATTTAGAAAAAATCCTCACCTGAGGACACACACAGCCAATCTTGTTGAATTTAATGTATTGTTATCGGCAAAAAACTCGAGTATTAGGGATGATTTTCACCTCGGGACACACACTGTTTACTCTCGGTGCAACACGAATAGAGTGGATGGCGGAGCGTGCGCGAGGTAGGTCCGCTTTGTTTCGAGTTGTGGGTAGGTGCGGTCGTCTGAGGAAGGGTAAAAAAAGAAAGATTTTGAAGGTATTTTGGAATATGGCACGGAACCCTGAAAAATGTCTGGAAGGGCGGCTACCAACGGCGCAGGAGCACTCGGCGGCGAGAACGGCGCGACCCTGGAGGCAGGTGGTCTGCGGTTCGACTCCCGGCAATGAAAATTGAAAATGCGAAAATGTGAAAATTTGACGTAGTTGGGTCGGCTCCCGGTTTCCAACGTGCGATCCCTAACTAGGTACGACTTCACGAAAAAACGATGTTTCTCACCCTGGACTGGATTCAATAAAAATAGAAACAAAAACAAAAACAAAAATAAAAATATAAAAACCCTCTTTTAACAAAACAAACAGTACACTCAATTTAGGCGAAAAAACTGCGTCCCGCGATACGAAAAGTGAATTCTGTACGTGAATCTATTGCCAAAAAAGGTAAAGGTTGATATAATTTGTTCAGATTTTAAGTGCTATAGGCGGCAAAAATTCGGTAATTTCGGTAATTTAGAGAAATTTAGAAAAAATCCTCACCTGAGGACACACACAGCCAATCTTGTTGAATTTAATGTATTGTTATCGGCAAAAAACTCGAGTATTAGGGATGATTTTCACCTCGGGACACACACTGTTTACTCTCGGTGCAACACGAATAGAGTGGATGGCGGAGCGTGCGCGAGGTAGGTCCGCTTTGTTTCGAGTTGTGGGTAGGTGCGGTCGTCTGAGGAAGGGTAAAAAAAGAAAGATTTTGAAGGTATTTTGGAATATGGCACGGAACCCTGAAAAATGTCTGGAAGGGCGGCTACCAACGGCGCAGGAGCACTCGGCGGCGAGAACGGCGCGACCCTGGAGGCAGGTGGTCTGCGGTTCGACTCCCGGCAATGAAAATTGAAAATGCGAAAATGTGAAAATTTGACGTAGTTGGGTCGGCTCCCCGGTTTCCAACGTGCGATCCCTAACTAGGTACGACTTCACGAAAAAACGATGTTTCTCACCCTGGACTGGATTCAATAAAAATAGAAACAAAAACAAAAACAAAAATAAAAATATAAAAACCCTCTTTTAACAAAACAAACAGTACACTCAATTTAGGCGAAAAAACTGCGTCCCGCGATACGAAAAGTGAATTCTGTACGTGAATCTATTGCCAAAAAAGGTAAAGGTTGATATAATTTGTTCAGATTTTAAGTGCTATAGGCGGCAAAAATTCGGTAATTTCGGTAATTTAGAGAAATTTAGAAAAAATCCTCACCTGAGGACACACACAGCCAATCTTGTTGAATTTAATGTATTGTTATCGGCAAAAAACTCGAGTATTAGGGATGATTTTCACCTCGGGACACACACTGTTTACTCTCGGTGCAACACGAATAGAGTGGATGGCGGAGCGTGCGCGAGGTAGGTCCGCTTTGTTTCGAGTTGTGGGTAGGTGCGGTCGTCTGAGGAAGGGTAAAAAAAGAAAGATTTTGAAGGTATTTTGGAATATGGCACGGAACCCTGAAAAATGTCTGGAAGGGCGGCTACCAACGGCGCAGGAGCACTCGGCGGCGAGAACGGCGCGACCCTGGAGGGCAGGTGGTCTGCGGTTCGACTCCCGGCAATGAAAATTGAAAATGCGAAAATGTGAAAATTTGACGTAGTTGGGTCCGGCTCCCGGTTTCCAACGTGCGATCCCTAACTAGGTACGACTTCACGAAAAAACGATGTTTCTCACCCTGGACTGGATTCAATAAAAATAGAAACAAAAACAAAAACAAAAATAAAAATATAAAAACCCTCTTTTAACCAAAACCAAACAGTACACTCAATTTAGGCGAAAAACTGCGTCCCGCGATACGAAAAGTGAATTCTGTACGTGAATCTATTGCCAAAAAAGGTAAAGGTTGATATAATTTGTTCAGATTTTAAGTGCTATAGGCGGCAAAAATTCGGTAATTTCGGTAATTTAGAGAAATTTAGAAAAAATCCTCACCTGAGGACACACACAGCCAATCTTGTTGAATTTAATGTATTGTTATCGGCAAAAAACTCGAGTATTAGGGATGATTTTCACCTCGGGACACACACTGTTTACTCTCGGTGCAACACGATAGAGTGGATGGCGGAGCGTGCGCGAGGTAGGTCCGCTTTGTTTCGAGTTGTGGGTAGGTGCGGTCGTCTGAGGAAGGGTAAAAAAAGAAAGATTTTGAAGGTATTTTGGAATATTGCACGGAACCCTGAAAAATGTCTGGAAGGGCGGCTACCAACGGCGCAGGGAGCACTCGGCGGCGAGAACGGCGCGACCCTGGAGGCAGGTGGTCTGCGGTTCGACTCCCGGCAATGAAAATTGAAAATGCGAAAATGTGAAAATTTGACGTAGTTGGGTCGGCTCCCGGTTTCCAACGTGCGATCCCTAACTAGGTACGACTTCACGAAAAAACGATGTTTCTCACCCTGGACTGGATTCAATAAAAATAGAAACAAAAACAAAAACAAAAATAAAAATATAAAAAACCCTCTTTTAACAAAACAAACAGTACACTCAATTTAGGCGAAAAAAACTGCGTCCCGCGATACGAAAAGTGAATTCTGTACGTGAATCTATTGCCAAAAAAGGTAAAGGTTGATATAATTTGTTCAGATTTTAAGTGCTATAGGCGGCAAAATTCGGTAATTTCGGTAATTTAGAGAAATTTAGAAAAAATCCTCACCTGAGGACACACACAGCCAATCTTGTTGAATTTAATGTATTGTTATCGGCAAAAAACTCGAGTATTAGGGATGATTTTCACCTCGGGACACACACTGTTTACTCTCGGTGCAACACGAATAGAGTGGATGGCGGAGCGTGCGCGAGGTAGGTCCGCTTTGTTTCGAGTTGTGGGTAGGTGCGGTCGTCTGAGGAAGGGTAAAAAAAGAAAGATTTTGAAGGTATTTTGGAATATGGCACGGAACCCTGAAAAATGTCTGGAAGGGCGGCTACCAACGGCGCAGGAGCACTCGGCGGCGAGAACGGCGCGACCCTGGAGGCAGGTGGTCTGCGGTTCGACTCCCGGCAATGAAAATTGAAAATGCGAAAATGTGAAAATTTGACGTAGTTGGGTCGGCTTCCCGGTTTCCAACGTGCGATCCCTAACTAGGTACGACTTCACGAAAAAACGATGTTTCTCACCCTGGACTGGATTCAATAAAAATAGAAACAAAAACAAAAACAAAAATAAAAATATAAAAACCCTCTTTTAACAAAACAAACAGTACACTCAATTTAGGCGAAAAAACTGCGTCCCGCGATACGAAAAGTGAATTCTGTACGTGAATCTATTGCCAAAAAAGGTAAAGGTTGATATAATTTGTTCAGATTTTAAGTGCTATAGGCGGCAAAAATTCGGTAATTTCGGTAATTTAGAGAAATTTAGAAAAAATCCTCACCTGAGGACACACACAGCCAATCTTGTTGAATTTAATGTATTGTTATCGGCAAAAAACTCGAGTATTAGGGATGATTTTCACCTCGGGACACACACTGTTTACTCTCGGTGCAACACGAATAGAGTGGATGGCGGAGCGTGCGCGAGGTAGGTCCGCTTTGTTTCGAGTTGTGGGTAGGTGCGGTCGTCTGAGGAAGGGTAAAAAAAGAAAGATTTTGAAGGTATTTTGGAATATGGCACGGAACCCTGAAAAATGTCTGGAAGGGCGGCTACCAACGGCGCAGGAGCACTCGGCGGCGAGAACGGCGCGACCCTGGAGGCAGGTGGTCTGCGGTTCGACTCCCGGCAATGAAAATTGAAAATGCGAAAATGTGAAAATTTGACGTAGTTGGGTCGGCTCCCGGTTTCCAACGTGCGATCCCTAACTAGGTACGACTTCACGAAAAAACGATGTTTCTCACCCTGGACTGGATTCAATAAAAATAGAAACAAAAACAAAAACAAAAATAAAAATATAAAAACCCTCTTTTAACAAAACAAACAGTACACTCAATTTAGGCGAAAAAACTGCGTCCCGCGATACGAAAAGTGAATTCTGTACGTGAATCTATTGCCAAAAAAGGTAAAGGTTGATATAATTTGTTCAGATTTTAAGTGCTATAGGCGGCAAAAATTCGGTAATTTCGGTAATTTAGAGAAATTTAGAAAAAATCCTCACCTGAGGACACACACAGCCAATCTTGTTGAATTTAATGTATTGTTATCGGCAAAAAACTCGAGTATTAGGGATGATTTTCACCTCGGGACACACACTGTTTACTCTCGGTGCAACACGAATAGAGTGGATGGCGGAGCGTGCGCGAGGTAGGTCCGCTTTGTTTCGAGTTGTGGGTAGGTGCGGTCGTCTGAGGAAGGGTAAAAAAAGAAAGATTTTGAAGGTATTTTGGAATATGGCACGGAACCCTGAAAAATGTCTGGAAGGGCGGCTACCAACGGCGCAGGAGCACTCGGCGGCGAGAACGGCGCGACCCTGGAGGCAG
>CAMZJJ010000075.1:0-30704 GCA_947308005.1 Yponomeuta malinellus | reverse complement strand
TCCGGTGCCTCCTTTTAGTCGCCTCTTACGACAGGCAGGAGATACCGTAGCCCTATTCTAAGCCCGGAACTACAGGGCTGAGTCCCCTTTTAGTCGGCTCCTACGACAGGCAGGGGATACCGTAGTCTTATTCTAAGCCCATGACTACAGGGCATTGGGGCCAGGGTGGGGCTGGGGAGCTCCACCTCTACGCCTCCGCCTCCTCGCAGGGTCGGCCCTCTCCCTCTCTCGCTCGGCCTCCTCCTTCTGGAACATTACTGCCTCGCAGAAGGTTGTTACCGCGTCCCACTGGGGTTTGCCCAACAGCATGTTCGCCACCACTGAGGGCAGCCGGAGGTCTCCCCCGATCGCAGCGACAAGGCTTTGTCTTTGCGATTGCCACGCGGGGCAGACCTCCAAGGTGTGCTGGGCGTCGTCGCTTGCATGGTCGCAGTGGTGGCATGCCGCTGATCTCTCTCTGCCGATCCTGTGCAGGTACTCACCGAAGCAACCGTGTCCGGTGAGCACCTGGGTCAGCCGATACGTTACCTGGCCACTCGGTCGGCTCATCCAGTCGTGGAAGACGGGCAGGATTGCCCCCACGACCCTCTGGCGTTGACTTGCCGGCTCTTGCAGTCGCGCCTTCCATTTCTCAAGAGCGTCGTCGTGCGCGGCTTGACGCATCAGAGTAACAGCTCTGGGGGGCAGATCCTGCCCGTCCTCACGCCTGCAACGAAGTTCGCTATAGACGGTCGCGTCCATTGACGCCAAGATATCCAGAGGGGGAAGCCTCGCCAGTAGACCCGCCGCTTCGTGGGAGATCGTGCGGTATCCGCGCGCCACCCTTATGGCTAGCCGGCGCTGCACGCTTAGCAGTTTTGCTTTGCATGTGCGGTTGCCGGCCAGTTCATCCGCCCAGATTGGCGCGCCATATAAGGCAATGGACCGCACGACTCCCGAGTAGAGTCGCCGAACACTCTCCCGCGGTCCCCCAAGATTAGGCAGGATTCGGTGAAGGGCACCCGCTACCTTCTCAATCCGGGGGACTAGACGGTTGAAGTGCTCGACAAACTCCCAGCGACCGTCCAGTACGATGCCGAGGTATTTCATGAACCTGCCCACCTGGACATCCGCGTCACCCACGCGGACCGCAGAGCTAGGCGGTTCCGTGCCCTTGGGGAGGTCATGAAACCATAGGGCCTCGGTCTTATGCGCGGCGACTCGCAGTCCCAGGGCCTGAATCCTGCGGACCACGCACGCAACTCCATACTCGGCGACGCGAGTCGTCCGCTCGAAGCCGTCGCCCTCTGCCAGAACCAGCGTGTCGTCGGCATAGCACACCACTCGGACACCGACAGGGAGAGCGATTCGCAGCACCACGTCGTACGCGAGGTTCCACAGTAGTGGCCCCAGGACCGACCCCTGCGGAACCCCGCAGTACATTTCCCGGCTATGCAAAGCCCCGTCTCGACCCGTGTATTCGATGCCGCGGTCTCGGAAGTAATCGCCGACGACATTCTGTAGGCAGTGGGGCAGACCGTGGTAGACGAGTGCCTCTTTGATCGCCTTCCAGGGCAGGGAGTTAAATGCGTTCACGATATCCAGACTAACCGCAAGCACCACCCTGCCCTGGGACACTGCCTCCTGCGCAATGGAGCGGACGCGAAGGATGGCATCCACGGTCGAGCGCCCGTGTCGGAAGCCAAATTGGCAGTCCGAGAGGTCCGGCCCGACGCTCCACAGATGGAGGTTTATGCGCTCCGCAACCACTCGCTCAAACAGCTTACCGGCCTCATCCAGCAGGCAGATAGGCCGGTATGCCGATGGCGAGTCCGCCGGTCTGCCCTCTTTTTTAAGAAGCACCAGCCGTGCCCGTTTCCACTCCGAGGGGAAGCGACCGGATTTCAGGCAGTCGGTTAGGTGGTCCCGGAATCGCTCGCCGAGGACACCCAGCGCGAGCACCCAGGCGCGACCTGGAATTCCGTCGGGGCCCGGGGCGGTGTTTCGCACTGCTAGGCGTCTCACGGCTCGCTCCAGTTCCTCCCTGCCGACGTCCACGTTCCCCTCCTGGGCCGGTGGTGACCTCACTATGCGCGAAGGGCTTGGCGGGCTGTCTGCAACTCGTGGGAATAGTGTGTCCACTACATTCACCACGAGGCTAGGCTCAAGAGTCTCGGTCAGTGGAGGGACCCATGGTCTAAGCTTGTCCAGTACCATTTTGTACGGACGCCCCCATGGGTCCTCATTGAGACTTTCCACGAGCTCATTGTGCGCCTTCTCCTTCGCGTCAGCGACGGCCGCTTGGAAAGTAGTGGTGGCCTCCCGATACACGGTATACGCTGCCATTCTTTCCTCGGAGGAAGCTTGTCGCCGCCTGCGGCTTCGCAGATAGGCTCTTCTGGCCCCCAGGCACCTCGTCCGTAGTTCTGCGAGGTCGTCAGACCACCAATAAGTAGCGGTGCGCTCTGCCGGCCTCGCTCGAGGCATCGCAGCGTCGCAGATCTGGGTCATTCGCTCCCGGAACCATGCTGTCTCCGCCTCCGCGTCGGCAGTGATCGGTGCTTCCACCCATGCTGCAGTGTTCGCGGCGGCCACGAGCAGGTCCCGGTTGATCTTCTTCAGTGCCCATCGCTTTGGCCGTACGACTTCTCGACTCTGCGCTCCGCGGCTAGGGCGCACCGCCACATCTATAAGGATGTGGTTGTGGTCTGACAGAGTCAGCAGCTCTTCGGCGACCCGCCAGCCCGAAACCAGGGCGCTCGCCGATGTGGACGCCCAGGACAGGTCGACTATTGACTCGCCCTGCCATCGCACACAGGTGCTGACCGACCCCTGGTTTAGGAGCCCAAGGTTTAGGCACGCCGCCCATTCTAGGACGGCCTCCCCCCTGGGCTCGTCCCGGGGCCCACCCCAGGCGCGAGCGTGGGCGTTGAAATCCCCGAGGACAAGTATTGGGCGAGGCTGATAGCGGCGGACACACGCTGAGAGCTGGTCCAAGTAGCCCTCAAACACCGCCAGGCTGACGTTGGGTGAGATGTAGCAGCCGATGACTGTTACTGGGCCCCATAGTACTGCCACAAAACCCGACCCCTTTTCCAGCAGAGAACATGGCGGGGTTCCTTCTCCTCCCCCCCAATACACCGCTATTGAGCCGTTGTCGTCACCAAACCAGCGGGGATGGGCAGCTACCCTGTAGGGCTCCGCAACAATTGCCAGGGCAATCTTGTGCTCCGCGAGGGTCTGCAGTAGCAGGTCCTGCGCCCTGCGGCAGTGGTTAAGATTGCCCTGGAGGATCTTAAGTGGAGGATGGAATGCTAAGCCCCTGTTTCCTCCAAGTGCGGGCTAGGGCCCGGCTGGCTCGACGACGACGAGCCCCCTGCTGCGGTTTTGGAAACAAGAGAGGCCTGCTTTCCTCTTTGCTTCTGCCCTTTTTTAGGGGCGGCGGTGCAATTCTGCCCCATCCTATGATCGGCGAGCTGTCCGCGTTCTGCGCAGATCGGGCATTTAGGTGGGGCGGAGCACGTCGAAGCTTTGTGGCCTGGTTCTCCACATTTGAAACAGGCGTTGCTTCGGTCAACTGTGCTCTTGCACTCGTCCCTCACGTGCCCGGTCTCGAGGCACCGATAGCACCTTACGGGCTTCTCGGGCAGATACATCACTCGGACTGCCGCCCAGTCACCGATGCGCAGCCTGGGTTCCGCCACTACCTTTCTTACCGCCGTCAGTGGACAGCGGACCCACGCCGTACCTAACCGGCGACCGTTTGCGCGTATGGGGCCGACTTTAACGTCCTCGGCGCTACAGCCACCCTTGGCAGCAACTGCAACCGCAACTTCCGCCGGGGTGACCGACTCGTCAAGGTCCATGACCCGGAATTCGCCTGTCTTTGCGGGTCGCACCACTTTAACGGGCAGGTCCGAGAGGGCCTCTTTAAGGCGCCCTGCAAGTCTGTCAGCATTGCTGACGCTCTCCGGGCCGGTCACCTCTAGCAGGATACCTCCGTTTCTGCCTTTCCTCTGCCGAATGTCAGCAATACCGCATTCGGCGAGTTTTACCTTCGCTTTGGCAGTGGCCATCACCTGCGCGAAGGTGACCTCCGAGTCCTGGGCAAGCGTAAGCATAACCGCCGCCGACTTTGGTAGTCTTGGTGGTTTCGGCTTCTGCTTAGCCTTCTGGCTGGCTGGCTTTGTAGTAGCTCTTCCCGTCCCCGCCTTGGAAGTCTTTGCCTTTTTGCCTACCACCTCAGCCCACGATGCCGGGTTTGGCGCTTTCGCTGATTCAGCGGGTACTGCGGGCACTGGCGGTAAAGGCTCCACTGGAAGGGGTTTCTTTGTAGCCGTCCCTTTCCCCTGCCTTTTCGCCCGTTTCTGCTTAACGGCAGGCACGAGGGCAGTTTTTGTTGCTGGTGGTGTACCGCCGGCCGCTTTGGCTACTTCTGCCTTCTTTTGACCCAGCGCAGGGCGGACAGCTCGATCCGGGAAGATCTCCGCTTTGAAGGCCGCAAGTTTCGCCTCAATCATAGCCCCGACCTGCTCCAAAAAGGAACCCTGGGGTTGGTGGGCCTCATCAACCCGAGGCGGGCTAGCGGATCTCCCACGGTCCTGCTCCCGGATGCTTCGCACCTCAGCAGCAAGTTCTGACACCTGCGCCTTGAGGGCAGCCAGTTGAGAGCGCAGAGAGGCATTTTCGCTTTCGAGCTGCTGCACTCTCTCTGAGCCCCCCGTCCGCTGCGCCATCTCCTCCATGGCGGCCCTGGCGGTTCTCGCCGCGACGCGCAGCTCACGCACGAAAAGGCCCTTAAGGTTTGTCGATTTGGCCGCGATCGACTCCACCACCGTCATTTTCTCGTTGACTTGGGCGCCCAAGTCAGCTGTGGGCTGTTGCCTCATGTGCTCAGCGAGGTCGTCCGGTGCGGGGAGACTAAGGGAAGTCCGTGTGACTGGGGGAGGCTGCGTCAAGTCAACACTCTCGTCGAGTGGCGGCCGCTTGCCCCTAGCCCTCTTCGCACCGCCGCTGGCAGGCACTGCGTTGTCCCGCTTTCTCTTCCTCGCAGAACCGGTTGACCATTGCGAGGACTGTGAGCAGTCAGACTCATAATTGGCCTCCGACATCCTCTCCAGTTCCACGACAGCAGGAATAGCGAAACAGCTCGCAATGAGGCGCTGTTTCTCCTCGTCAGCCTCGTCTTTCTCCTCCTCTCTCTCCTTCTTTCCGTCATCTTTCTCCTTCTCCTTCTCCCTCTCCTTCTCCTTCTCCCTCTCCTTCTCCTTCTCCGTCTCCTTCTCCATCATTTTCTCCCTATCAACGTCCAGCATAATTTTGTCCCCCCCAGAATACGTGGGACAGCCCGAGCTGAGAAGCTCGGAGAGGGATTCTCCGACACCGGGGGTGCCGGTACCCTCCTGGGGTAATTTCTCTTTTAATTGTGCTGTTTCCATTGTCGCTTACTAAAATCCCGATAAATCTCAGAGTTTGCAGTACACCTGCCTGGATGAACCAGACAGCCGCTACCCGAGCTTAACCCTTTCGGCTCCACGTCGGCCTTATCGGCTTAAGCCCGGTACTGGAAGCGCCGCGCACATACCACTTCCAGGAGTTTTTATGGACTCTCCAGTCCGTACAGATTTTTTATAGAGGTTAACTCCTCGCGGCCCAACCGCTAGCGGCAAGGCCCTCGGTCCCAGTGCGTTGGGATTCCGATCTGCTCACGCATGCACAAAAGGCATGCCCCACCCGAGCCCAGTGTGAAACAGGACCCAGGCGACCTCTTCTGCCAGATTATTCGCCGCTAGCCAGCAAGATCCCATAAAGAGAAGTTGCTGACTAACGCCCAGGGTGCACCGACCCTTGCCACTTGCCCTTCCATCTGGTTCAGATTGAATCAGAGGGAACGGAAGCGGAAGGGTACACGTGGAGGTTATCTGGCCTAGCACCCCAACCTAACCTAACCTAACCTAACCTAACCTAACCTAACCTAACCTAACCTAACCTAACCTAACCTAACCTAACCTAACCTAACCTAACCTAACCTAACCTAACCTAACCTAACCTAACCTAACCTAACCTAACCTAACCTAACCTAACCTAACCTAACCTAACCTAACCTAACCTAACCTAACCTAACCATTTTCACATTTTCGCACTTTCAAATCTTCATTGCCGGGAGTCGAACCGCAGACCACCTGCCTCCAGGGTCGCGCCGTTCTCGCCGCGGAGTGCTCCTGCGCCGTTGGTAGCCGCCCTTCCAGACATTTTTCCAGGGTTCCGTGCCAAATTCAAAATTACCTTCAAAAATCGTTTCTTTTTCTACCTCTCCACAGACGATCGCACCTACCTACCTCGCGCACCGCCACTCTATTCGGGCTACACCGCGAGTGAACTGTGTGTACCGTGTCCTGAGGTGAAAATCCTTCAAAAATATCTAGTTTCTTTGCCGATTATAATTACATTTATTGCTGTGTGTGTCCTCAGGTGAGGATTTTTTTCTAAATTTTTTTTCCGAATTTTTGCCGCTTATAGCACTTAAAATCTGATCAAATTATATCAACCTTTACCTTTTTTGGCAATAGATTCACGTACAGAATTCACTTTTCATATCGCGGGACGAAATTTTTTCGCCCGCCACCCACCCCACCCCCGCCACCCCACCGACCCTTGGCGGTTACCTTTGGCTCGAGCACTTTGCGGCGAGCCAAAATCCAGCAATTCCCGTATAACTCCGGAACGGAGAGGCCTAGAGGGCAGCGGTTTCGACCAGGGGACTCGGCTTCCGGCGGGCCACAATCCTGCGGACCTGATTTGGAGTCTCGCCCTGTACTGGATTGCAGGAACCGGAAAAACCGGTTTTTCTTCCTGAAATTCACACGAATTGACCTGTACAAATTGCTATAATTGTTCAAATTGACTGTGTGACTAGTTTTAAGGTAGCTGTAAGATTGGACAGTATCAATTTGATACCAACTTATTTCTAACGGCTCTATATTGAGCAGATATATTGACTAAAATAAATTTTATTTTATTGAAATCGGGTGACAAGGCAATTTACAACTTTTACAAGCCCTTGCCCTTTTATTGTTACCTAATTGACGCGTACACCCAACATGTTCGGGATTAGGACTCCAAACATGAAGAAGCAATCACCGTCGAAACCGGAGGTAACTGCTGCTCCAAGTGTAAGACGTAGCATAGGGGAGTGGGAGTCCGCCGGTGCGGAAACCGCCCTCCTGCGGACAACCGCGACGACGCAGGCTGGCCCTGCAGAGACTAGATCGAGGCCGTCCCCATCGCTCCCGCGAGAGGGCGGCACGATAACTGCACGAGAGAAAATCAGCGGTGCCGGCTCACCAACAAAGTCCTACCCGGATAGGACATCGGAGGCAAGGGCCTGCCTCCAAAAAGCCAAGACCTACCTGGCCAGCTCTCGGAACTTGAAGACCGAGATTAAGACGGGCATCACAGGGGCCCTAGATCGCCTGTATCAACTGGTGAAAGAGACCGAAGGTGACGCAAAAGCCAGGAAAGCTAGAGATAGTAGAGAGGAGGTTGGAACGTTGGAGCCGGAGACACCACCTAACACGACGCTCCCGGCTGGTGTGGATCCCAGCATAAAAGCACAGCTTGATGAGCACATGAAGCTGCTCTCAGGCAACGCCAAAATGCTGGTAGAGTTGAAGGAGTCAATGGCCAAACACCAGGAGATGATCGAAAGGACCGCTACATATGCGAGTGTGACTGCCACCGGGAACCATAGTAACACACCCTCACTCAGCAGGAACACCTTGCACTCGGTGGTGGTCACCTCAAAAGATGAGGCGGAAACCGGGGATGTGATCCTTGACAGGTTACGAAAGGCGGTGGACGCAAAAGACGGCTGGATCAAGGTAGAAAGAGTTAGGAAAGCGAAAGATAAGAAAGTCATAGTGGGTTTTGAGACGAAGGAGGAAAGAGAAAAACTGAAAAGTAGGCTTCGAGACATGAAAGTCGACCTCACCGTCGAGGAGGTGGTGAACAAAGACCCCCTGCTGATACTCAAGAATGTCCTCCAAGCAAACTCAGACGAGGATATTAAAAAGGCGCTGAGAAATCAGAATGGGGGCGTTTTCCGCGGCCTCGGCGAGGGCGAAGACCGGGTTGAAATAAAATTCCGTAGGAGAACCAGAAACCCGCACATTAATCACGTCATTATTAGCGTCTCCCCTACTGTCTGGAGGAGGGCACTAGAAGCTGGGAAGCTGCATATCGATCTCCAACGCGTCAGGGTGGAGGACCAGACTCCGCTGCTCCAGTGCACGCGTTGCCTGGGCTTCGGCCACGGTAAACGCTTTTGCGGTGAGGCAGCGGACCTGTGCAGCCACTGCGGCGGTCCTCACTTGAGGTCGGAGTGCGCAGACTGGTTGGCGGACGTGCCGCCGTGCTGCCGGAATTGCTCCAAGGCGAAGCTTGACTGCGTGCAGCACAACGCCTTCAGCACCGAGTGCCCTGTGCGTAAAAAGAGGGACGAACTGGCCCGCACTAGCGTAGCGTATTGCTAAGGGCGGCCAGGGCGAAACCGCCGAATACAAACTTCTGCAGGCGAACCTCCAGAGGAAAAAACTAGCTACAAACGAACTGCTCATCGAGGCGGAGAAGCGCGGCGTTGCCGTAGCGCTCCTCCAGGAGCCATACGTTGGTGGGGCGAAGAGTATGAGGAGTCACAGGGGCGTTCGAATTTTCCAAAGCAACGAAGTAGGAGAAGGGACTGTCAAGGCAGCAATAGCTGTCTTCAACCAAGACCTAAACGTAATACAGTACCCGAAACTCACCACAAACAACATCACAGTGGTGGGGATCCGAACCAGCGCCTGGGAAATAACGCTTGTCTCCTTCTACTTTGAGCCCGACCAACCTATCGAACCGTACCTCGAGCATATTAAAAAAGTAGAGCAAGAGATAAAACCTAAAAAATGGCTAATTGGAGGCGACGCAAACGCAAAGAGCTCTTGGTGGGGCAGCCCGGAAATAGACCACAGGGGTGACGAAATGTCCGGAGCGATCGAGGAGCTCAACCTCAACGTACTAAATAGAGGGGAAATTCCGACCTTCGATACTGTTAGGGGCGGACAGCGCTACAGCAGCTTCGTGGACGTCACAGCATGCTCCGCAGACATGCTAGATCGGGTAGACGGGTGGCGGGTAGACGAAGGCCTCACGAGCTCGGACCACAACGGCATTGTATTTAACATTCAACTGAAAAAATCAAAGGGGATCATGATAAATAGGACAACGAGGATTTATAATACGAAAAAAGCGGACTGGGCAAAATTTGGTGAAAATTTAAAACAAAAAATGCAGGAGAATAAATTGACGGGAGTAGAGTTAGGGAAAATTACATCAGCAAATGAAATAGATAATATATTACAAAATTATACAGAAATTATTAAAGAAGCGTGTAAGTCCTCGATGCCTATCAAGAAAACTAAAGAAGTACTTACACTGCCGTGGTGGTCCGAGAAACTCGCCAACTTGAAGAGGATGGTCGCCACGAAGAAGCGGAGAATCCGATGCGCCTGTCCGTCCCGCAGGCCCGGGGTCGTCGAAGAGTACCTGAAACAGAAAGAAGAGTACGAGGTTGAAGCAGCCAAAGCCCAAGTGGGGAGTTGGAAAGAATTTTGCGGGAAGCAGGATAGGGAAGGGGTATGGGAGGGGATTTACAGGGTAATCGGGAGGACGACCAGCAGGGGGGAGGATTTACCACTGGAAGTGGACGGGGAGGTGTTAGACGCCAAAGGCTCGGTGAAGCTTTTGGCGGAAACATTTTATCCTGCGGATCACAGCAGCAGCGACAATGCCCACCACCACGACATCAGGCGTAAAGCTGGAAAAGTCAGTGATGGAGGGCGGGGTGAGCCGTGGGATCCACCGTTCACCAAAGTAGAGCTGGAAAGAGCGAGCAGCTCTTTCAATCCGAAAAAGGCTCCGGGAGCCGACGGCCTAACTGCCGACATATGTCGACGGGTCATCGGTACTGACCCGGACTTCTTCTTGGCCCTTATTAATAGGTGCTTAGCGTGTCGCTATTTCCCTGCGCTCTGGAAGGAAGCGACGATAGTAGTACTGAAGAAACCAGGGAAAGAAGACTACGCTACGCCTAAGGCACACAGGCCAATCGGCCTGTTGTCAATAATGGGCAAGATTCTGGAGAAGATGCTGGTGGCCCGCCTCAAGTTCTATTTGATACCGAGGATGAGTACTCGCCAGTACGGGTTCATGCCGCAGAGGAGCGCCGAAGACTCCCTCTATACCCTAGTGCAGCATATCCGTAGCAAACTGGATCAAAAGAAGATAACAACACTGGTATCACTGGATATAGAGGGGGCTTTTGACAACGCTTGGTGGCCTGCCATCAGAGTCCGGCTGGCCGAGGAAAAATGTCCGATCAACTTGAGGTGGGTCATGGACAGCTACCTCCAGAACCGCAAAGTCCGGGTCAGATATGCTGGTGAAGAACACGAAGGGGCGCCGGAGAAGGGGTGTGTGCAGGGTTCTATAGCTGGGCCCATTCTCTGGAACCTCCTACTGGATCCCCTACTCAGAGCCCTAGAAGACGAACAGGTCTATTGTCAGGCCTTCGCGGATGACATCGTGCTTGTCTTCGATGGTGACACCGCCTCGGAGATCCAGAGACATGCCAATGCCGCTCTCGCTCGCGTTCGGGAGTGGGGTGTTGACAATAAGCTTAACTTCGCTCCGCATAAGACGAAAGCAATGGTCATAACTAGGAAACTGAAGTACGATACCCCGCGCCTGAGCATGGGCGGGATCGGCGTTGTCATGTCAAAGGAAATCAAAATATTGGGTGTCGCCATCGACGAGAAGCTTACCTTTAATACCCATGTCTCGAATGTCTGCAGGAGGGCCATAAGCGTGTACAAGCAGTTGAGCAGAGCAGCCAAGGCCAGCTGGGGTTTGCACCCGGAGGTCCTAAGGACCATCTATGTGGCAGCCGTTGAGCCCATCATCCTGTACGCCGCCAGCGTATGGGCCCCGGCAGCCTCCAAGCTGGGTGTAAGGAAGCAGCTAGGAACGGTCCAACGTGGATTCGCGCAGAAACTGTGCAAAGCATACCGCACTGTATCCTTGAACTCGGCGCTAGTCTTGGCTGGGATACTCCCTCTCGATCTCCGAGTCCGTGAGGTGGCCTCATTATATGAGGCCAAGAAGGGGGTACCGCAGCCGATGCTCGGGGGAGGGGATGTGGAGCGGATGGCCCCAGCAGTGGAAGCGCCACATCCTGCCAGGCATGTCGACCTGGGGCTCATCAGCCTGGTAGACCAAGGGCACCTAGATGCCAATAGTAAATTTGAGGTTCGCATATTTACGGACGGGAGCAGGATTGAGGGTGGAGTCGGAGCCGCGCTATCTCTTTGGAGTGGTGAGACCGAGACAAAAGCCCTCAAGCTTGCTCTCTCCAAATATTGTACGGTCTACCAGGCCGAGCTCCTGGCGATATGCGTGGCCACTAGGGAGATCCTGAGGCATAAAGCCTCATCGTTCGGCGTCTACAGCGACTCCATGGCGGCCCTCCAAACTGTCAGAAATTACGGTTGTCTCCATCCCCTGGCAGTCGAAGCCCGGGATAACCTAGCATCCATATCTCTTCAGAACAAAGATGTAACTTTGTTCTGGATAAAAGCGCATGTAGGACTAAAGGGGAATGAGAGGGCTGACTTTCTGGCGAAGGAGGCCGCCACGAAGTCGAAGCGGACGCCGGACTATGACCTGTGCCCGATTTCATTCGTCAGGCGTAACATTCGTATGAATACGCTTGACGAATGGAATAAAAGGTACAGCTCAGGAGAAACTGCCTCTGTCACAAAACTGTTCTTCCCAGATGCGGTGGCGGCGTACAGGATAGTAAGAAAGTTCGAGGCAACCAGCGTCACAACCCAAATTATGACTGGGCACGGTGGGTTCTCAGAATACTTGAACCGCTTCAAGTGTAAGGAGAGCCCATCGTGCATTTGTGACGATGGTTGCAGCGAAACAGTCCCGCACCTGCTGTTCAACTGCCCAGTGTACGCCAGGGAGCGATTTGCAATCGAACAACAACTAGGTATACAAGTGACACGCGGAACCGTTAGTGAGATAGTGAAGGGCAGGGGCTTGAATGAGTTCCTGGACTATTGTATAAATATTGTTGAAAAGGTTATAAAAAGAAATAAAACGTGCTAAATTATGTTGTCATAATATAATGGTTATATTAGGGAGCAACATAGGGTAATAAGGTAACAAACAAAAATATGTAAATATGTAGAATTTAGGAACTCACTTGAGAATGCTAAAATAAGATTAGAATAGAGTTGAATAGTATAAGATGTCGATGTAATAAAAAAGTACTTAGTGTAAACCTAGTGTAAGAGACTATCCTAGCAGATGTTGCCGTTGTCAAACTCAGATTGTAGAAAACCAAATGTTAAATAATAAAAAATTGTGTCTGTGTACAAACCCTAAAACCCGATATGGAAATAAAGTAGAAATTAGCTAGAAAGATTAAGGACGTAGGAAATGGGAATCCCACCCACTATAGAATGAAAGATGAAGGATGCAAGAAAGAACCAGTATGCAGAATGAAAGTACGAGAAGCATAAAAGACTGAACTGGAATGAAAGAGTTAGATTAGCATAGTCTCCGATTATGTTGGAGGTACTAGAGAAAAAATAAAAAAAAAAAAAAAAAAAAAAAAAAAAAAAAAACCTAACCTAACCTAACCTAACCTAACCTAACCTAACCTAACCTAACCTAACCTCACCTAACCTAACCTAACCTAACCTAACCTAACCTAACCTAACCTAACCTAACCCCCTCTATATCCTAGTGCAGCACATCCGTACTAAACTGGAAGAAAAGAAAATAACAACACTAGTATCACTGGATATAGAGGGGGCATTTGACAGCGCTTGGTGGCCTGCCATCAGAGTCCGGCTGGCCGAAGAAAAATGTCCGATCAACTTGAGGTGGGTCATGGACAGCTACCTCCAGAAACGCAAAGTCCGGGTCAGATATGCCGGTGAAGAACATGAAAGGGAGCCGGAGAAGGGTTGCGTGCAAGGATCTATAGCCGGACCCATCCTCTGGAACCTCCTGCTGGACCCCCTACTGAGAACCCTGGAAGACGAGCGGGTTTATTGTCAGGCATTTGCAGACGACGTGGTGCTTGTCTTCGATGGTGACACCGCGTCGGAGATCCAAGGACGTGCCAACGCCGCTCTCGAACGCGTTCGGGCGTGGGGAGTTGCAAATAAACTTAACTTCGCCCCACAAAAAACGAAGGCTATGGTTATCACCAGAAGGCTGAAGTATGACACCCCGCGCCTGAGCATGGGCGGGATCGGCGTCGCCATGTCCAAAGAAGTTAAAATATTGGGTGTCACCATCGACGAAAAGCTGACTTTTAACGCGCATGTTTCTAATGTCTGCAGGAGGGCGATAGGTGTATACAGACAGTTATGCAGAGTGGCCAAGACCAGCTGGGGCTTGCACCCAGAGGTTCTTAGGACGATCTACGTGGCGGCCGTCGAACCCGTTATCCTGTACGCTGCCAGCGTGTGGGCCCCAGCAGCTTCCAAACTGGGTGTAAGGAGACAGTTGGGAGCAGTTCAGCGTGGATTCGCGCAGAAGCTGTGTAAGGCCTACCGCACGGTATCCCTAAACTCAGCACTCGTTTTGGCTGGGATACTCCCTCTCGACCTCCGAGTCCGTGAGGTGGCCTCATTATATGAGGCCAAGAAGGGAGTACCGCAGCCGATGCTCGGGGGTGGGGATGTCGAGCGGATGGCACCAGCAGCCGAAGCGCCACATCCAGCCGCGCATGTAAACCTGGAGCTCATCAGCCTGGTGGACCAAGAGCATCTCGATGCCAACAGCGATCACGAGGTTCGAATATTCACTGACGGGAGCAAGATTGAGGGTCGAGTCGGAGCCGCGCTATCTCTTTGGAGTGGCGGGGCCGAGACAAAAGCCCTCAAGCTTGCTCTCTCCAAATACTGTACGGTCTACCAGGCCGAGCTCCTGGCGATATGCGTGGCCACTAGAGAAATTTTGAAGCACAAATCGTCATCGTTCGGTGTCTACAGCGACTCGATGGCAGCCCTCCAAACCATCCAGAACTACAGCTGTCTCCATCCCCTGGCAGTGGAAGTGCGAGATAATTTAGTTGCCATATCTCTCCAGAACAAGGCTGTGTCCCTGTTCTGGATTAAAGCGCACGCAGGGCTGGAGGGGAACGAGAGGGCTGATTTTCTGGCGAAGGAGGCAGCCACGAAGTCGAGGCGGGCGCCGGACTATGACCTGTGTCCGGTTTCATTCGTCAGGCGGAGTATTCGTACGAATACGCTTGACGAATGGAACAAAAGATACGTTTCAGGAGGAACTGCATCTGTTACCAAGCTGTTCTTCCCAGACGCGGTGGCGGCGTACAGGGTAGTTAGGAAATTCGAGGCAACCAGCGTCACAACCCAAATTATGACTGGGCACGGTGGGTTCTCGGAATACTTGAACCGCTTCAAGTGTAAAGAGAGCCCATCGTGCATTTGCGACGGTGGTTGCAGCGAGACGGTCCCACACCTGCTATTCGACTGTCCTGTACACGCCAGGGAAAGATTTGAAGTTGAACAGGAATTGGGTACACGGATAACGCGCGAAAATGTCAAAGATATTATGATGAGCAAGGGCTTGGAAGAGTTCCTTAATTACTGCACAAAGATTGCAAAAAAGGTAATACTAAGAAATAAGGTGTAATAAGAATGTTGTTTCAATATATTGAAGTATATTAGCATACAACATTATGTAAAGGTATAGAAAATAAGAATGTGTAAATGTCCAGGAGTTGGGAACTTAACTGAGAAATTGTTAATGTAAAGTTAAAATTAAAAACTGTGTAATATAGATAGATAAGAATAAGAATAGATAAGATAAGAATGTAATAAGTATAAAGATGTACCACAATTGCGAAATGTCAAAACTGAATAAAAAACTGTGTATGAGTTCTAGGCCCTAAAACCTGAAATTAAAATAAAGAAGCGGCAAGATAGTTAGTTAGCGAGAATAAGGATGTAGGAAATGGGAATCCCACCCACTATAGAATGAAAGATGATGAATGTAAGAAAGAACCAGTATGCAGAATGGAAGTACGAGAAGCATAAAAGACTGAACTGGAATGAAAGAGTTAGATTAGCATAGTCTCCGATCATGTTGGAGGTAGAAGCAAAAGAAAAAAAAAAAAAAAAAAAAAAAAAAAAAAAAAAAAAAAAAAAAAAAAACCTAACCTAACCTAACCTTGACGAAGTCATAATTTATTTCGAGTATGAATTTATAGTCTTGGACTAGACACAGTCACACCGCGATATAGAGTGTCAGCTACGCCACCTAGTGAAATTAGGTTCGAATTTCAAATCGTTTAGATTTCTCGTATAACAGAAAGGTGAATAAATTTTCGATTTATTGTGTCCGTGTTATGTACACAATTTTCCCGTACGCGTAGCGGGCGAAAAAAAAAAAAAAAAAAAAAAAAAAAAAAAAAAAAAAAAAAACACGATTCTTTAAAACACTCTATAAACGCCGATTAAAATAGTCTGTAGTGAAGATCTTACAAGGAAAAGACGTAACCACAATTAAATAAAACTACCTCTGAGGTGTGATTTAGGCGAATCGTGTTTTTAAGTAGGTATTATTTTATTAGGTGTAGTTCCGAACACCGAGATTCAACTCCTATAAAATCTGTTCTCGGTCATAATTCTATCCACAATATTTGATAATGATAATAGACGCAAATGTCAGAGCTGGCGAAAGCCTCTTAATTTAAGACCTGGAAGAGTTCAGTGATCTCCTAAAGAAATCATCGAAAAATCTCAAAATTATCTTTCACACAATCCGGAGTATGGATTGATTTTCTTAAGATTTCATGGCGCATACATTGATATTAAATTAGTTGGCTATCCCACCTGAATGCACGACCAGATTTACCTAACTCCTTCTACGACCTAACTGCTTATGTCACGCACGCCACATCCCGACACATGCTAATCATAATAGTGGCCTAGTTATTTACGCTCATAATAGTTATTTACGTTCATGTATTATGAGCCAATTAACCGTACAAGAAGCTGATTGTCTAGCATTAAAACTAGGCACGAATATCTCAGATACTGGTCTTTATCGATCGCCAGCCTAGCGCAAAGACCGGTGGTACTAGAAAGCTGTAATTTGGTGTGTGTGTATACATATTTATGACGCCGACCAAGTTAGACAATACAGGTCCTGTGCAGCTGTTATACTCCGGCAGGTATCTCATAATTGTCACGGTATTACTGGGTTGGCCTGGAGGGCAGTAGCACCGTTTCAAAAAGAACAGTTTAAATCCATCTTCATACTAACGTCCGAAACGCGCCTATACAATATACATAACTGCGAAACGCGAGGATATCGGTCCGCTCCGGTTCGGTGGCAGACCGGTGTTCGTTCACCGCGCGTGAGTGCAGACGGGCGACGCGTCGGATCGGCTAGCTAGACAAAAATGTCGAAATCAAGTAGACTATATTGCTCGGTGTACGGATGTCTGAACTCGACAGTATCAAGACCAGAGTTAACTTTTTTAAATTTCCTGCTCAGTCTGAAAGGTAAGACTGTATACATAACATTATTCTTGCAAGTTACGAGCTCGCTTGGATCTACTTTAGCTATCTACCTTAGCGATTCGAGAATAAAGGTTAGCCGACTAAAGGTTTTTCCCACAAATAATAAATACGTTCATGTACTCGCTTGGAACCGAGTAGGGGAATTACCGCGCGGTGCTCACTTGTCTAAATTTCTTCCGTCAATAGAATGTATTACAAACTTCGACTTTCTGTTACATTGTGAGTAGAAACTAGACATATTATTTCCTATCAACTTATTAGACTTCATTCATACTAAACAAGCACATAATATAAATATCTACGTACAGAATACAACTCTCGAAATACCTGGTAAATGAGACGACAATATTTAAATGTGGCAGTATCGAATTCGAAACACAAGCGCGTCAACCCTGTCGCGCCTACTCAGATCGAGCGAGCGTAGGTAATAAAATCCGGCGGACGGCTAAGATGGCCTACTGGGTGTTCATTATACTGTGGCAGTAGGGAGGAACACCAAAGGAACCACTGGGTTCCGCCCAATACCAAGTAACTGGTAAGCTTGTAAGTGATAAGCAATGGGAGTGGATTAGTAACAGACCCTCCGTCAAGTACCTACGTAATATCTGGCTAGTGAAATTATATTACTACTGATCCTATTTGTCATCTTACTATTCGTGTTGAATCTAGGCTGACATCGGCACCCTTAAACTTAATGGCATATTCGCAGTTTTCTCACTCACACGCCCATCTACATGTACCTACCTAGATTCTGGACAATATCAAAATGGAATAATTATATCAAAAATACTTGGAAACCATGAAACAATTAATGTGCAACTTAAACTCTAGTAACAAAGGGTGTGAACGTTTGAAAGATCTTACAAAAATAAAAAATAAAAACCGACTTCGAAACACTACAGCACTAAAAAGATAGAAATAATTTAAATAATTAGAAGTATTTATACATGTAGGTATTGTAGAAGTATAATTTGAAGTCGGTGCCCAAAATATATGTGCTGGTCTTGAAACTGGGCACCGACTACAAATTATACTTCTACAATACCTACATGTATAAATACTTCTAATTATTTGAATTATTTCTATCTTTTTAGTGCTGTAGTGTTTCGAAGTCGGATTTTATATTTTATTTTATTTTTTTTAGTGGAGGAGCGGGAGAAAAATGAACAAGTCCCTTATAACCATAATTTACCGTACATGATTCGTTCCTATAAAATTTGATGTTCTAAATCTCCGAAAGTCTTCACCGGAACATCACCAAATTAAATTGGGACTACTTTTACGCTATTTTATGAAACACAGATATTACTAAAGGGTGAGCCCCATTAGGGATTATTTACTGCTGTCCATTGAAGAGTTCCGATCTCCATCTCTGAAAGTCTTCATCAAAAGAATTGTCGAAATCGGTTTAGATTTGACGGAGTTATGGAGTAACATAGCCAAATAAAAAATAATAATAGTATACACGTCGAATTGATAACCTCCTCCTTTTTTGAAGTCGGTTAAAAAGAAGCTCTCTTATCTCTAAATCAGTAATTTGCAAATGTAAGAAGTTAACTCGCGGTTTTATAAATAAGACCGTTTCGGCATTATTAAACTTTATAAAAACACGATTTCTCTAAAGATTTCTCGATTACTCACAGGCAGTTTATTTAATCTGTGGTTACGACTTTTTATGTATTTTAATCGGCGCCTTGTCTTTACAAACCAATACAAACCTATTACGGACAAACAGACAACGGTCCCGTTTGCGCCCTGCCTGCGTGGACCTAAAAACGTAAACCATAATTTTGGTTTTAAACAATCACAGATGGCCTGATTCCGTAGACGAAATTGTTGCCAGACGGTTATTTTGAGACACGCTACATGGGCGGCGCGGGGCGGACGGCTGGCGTCACCCCCCCCCCCAGTGCGCGCGAGACATGGCGGCGGCTGCACGTGCTGCGGTGCTCCTGGTCGCGATGGCAGCGTCGGCCGCGCTCGCAGCGGGAGACAACATACCCATAGGTCAGTCAACCGCGCGTCCGTCAGCGTCACACCACATTTCTACAATCAACCGTTTAGCCAAGTTGGGCTAGGGGACGCCCCACTATACCAAAAAATGCGCTTTGAAGGTTAATATTTGGCAAATGGATCCTTAAATCGAAAAACCACACTATGCTGTGGGCGAACACAATTGCAAGATGTAGAGGTGGAAGCCTAAAAAAAATTTAAGATTTTCTACTGTTTAGTCGGCGTGACGCGTGATTAATAATTATGTATGTCTATGCCAAATTTCAGCTTTCTAGCACTAATCGTCTCTGAGCTAGACCGCGGACAGACAATCAGACGGACGGACATGGCGAAACTATAAGGGTTCCTTGTCGACTAAGGAACATCAAGTATTTCTTCCTACAAAATTCACACTGAAAATCGCCCCCAGTCCCCTCGTTTAGTCTTTGTTTACCAATGAAACGAGCGCAATTTGTGCTGTAGAGTAAATCAATCTGTCTGTATATAGGTACTACCTCTATGTGTGATTGCTTCATTCTGTGCGCCATGCGTGACGACGTGAACGTTGATTGGGCTATAGTCAGTGACAGCGTAACAGATGATTGGTTTTATACAAAAACGATCCTCAAACCATTGACTTCATTGATGTATAGTAATCCGTCGAAATATCTAGGTACCTACCTACCTCGCAAGATGGCGGTCTGACGGTGGCAGGTGCATATATATTTTGAGGGGTAATACTGAACTCGGTCCGATTGGTAACACAATTTATTTTATTATTATTTATTAGTCATCCAACAGGCTCTTAAATTTATAAAACACATTTAGTCTCAATTATACAGAGTTACGTTAAATTATGTACCTAACTAAACGAGGAAAAGGAACTCGTAATACTTTATGCTATTCATAACAAGTACTTGACATCTTACTAGGTATAATGTAATCCAATTTGTCGTTGACAATTGACAAGCCCCGCCCGCCTTCCCACAATGTGACCACAATTGAATGCGGGGTAGTTTTTTTTAGCGCTAGTTAGACATCTATGTTTTTAATTATCTCTGGTGGCAACGTACAAACGAAGATTCGGTGCGGCAGGCGTAGCGGACGAGGATGCGGAGACGGCAGAGGTACTGGCCGCCGCGGCGGAGGCGGCGGGTGCGAGCGCGGACGTGGAGCGCGTCGAGCCAGGCGAGCCGCTGCAGCTTCCGCGCGCTGCGTGCGCGTTGGCTGAGCGCGGCGCTGCGGCAGCGCTGGCGGCGGGCGGCGGCGGCGCCGCGGCGCGCGCGGGCTTGCCGCTGCTGCTGGCCGCACCCGCGCCCGGCCCGCGCCGCTGGGACGCGCTGGCCGTGCCGCCAGACGAGGCCACGCTGGGCAAGGCGGCGGCGGCGCTGTGCGAGGCCAAGGACTGGTGGAGCGCCGTGCTGCTGCACGAGGGAGGGCCCGGGGGCGCGCGCCGCGCCGCGCTGCTGGCGCCCGACCGTAAGCTGCTGACGCTGTCGGCGCGCGCGCTGCCGCCCCCTGCGCCGCCGGACTTCGCGCCGATGCGCAACCTGCTGCTGGTGCTGAAAAAAGCGCGCGCCGACAAGTTTGTGGTGTGGTGTGACGCGGCGTGCTGCACGCGCGTACTGACGGCGGCGCAACAGGTGGGACTGCTGGCGGAGCGGCACGCGTGGCTGCTGCTGGCGCCGGACTTGCACACGGAGCCGCTGTACGGCTTTAGCCACGGCGGCGCGAACGTCACCGTGCTGCAGACCTTCGATCCGGACGCGGAGGACGTGCAGGAGCTAGTGGAGGCGGTGCGGGATAAGCTGCGTGCGCGGCTGCGGGGCGGCGCGGCGCAGGTGCGCGCGCTGGTGCCAGACTCGCCACCCGGCTGGCTGCGGCGCGCGCACGCGATGGTGCAGTGCGCGCGCGCCGCCTGGGACCACTTGCAACTGCCACCGGCCGCGGGGGGCAACTGCGCCCGGGGCGGGGGGGGACTGCACGCCGACACGCTGCTCAACTACCTGCGCTCAGAGGAAGAGGGTGAGGAACAGCTGCGGGTGGCGGAACTGCAGCGAGGGGGGCGGCTGGAGGGAGTGGGACGGTGGACGCAGGACGGGGGGGTTCGGTGGCAGCGCGCCGCCACCCCCGCACCGCCGCCGACCGACACTATGACCAACCGCACTTTCACGGTGCTGGTGGCGCTCAACGACCCCTACGTGATGATCCGCGAAAGCGATGTGCGCCTGTCCGGCAACGACCGCTACGAGGGTGAGTGCGGGCGGCCGGCCGCCGCCGCTGGCCGGGCCGGCGGAGAGCCGTCTCTGTGGAGGTTCGGCACGCGCTGACTCACTCTCTGCCGCAGGTTTCGGCGTGGAGCTGATCCAGAAGCTGGCAGAGCAGCTGCACTTCAACTACACGTTTGTGGAGGACACGAGCGGTGACTACGGCACGTACGACAACGTGACGGACACCTGGAAGGGCATGCTGAGCCGCCTGATGAACGACACGGTTCGTGCCCGGTTTTAAACGACACGGTTTTACTTGTCGGGGAATATCTTTGTGTTCTACAACTTCACATTTTAGGGGCTAGGGCTGTTACCGAAATTGAGCCAAATCGGGCAGTAGACAAAAAAAATCTTTAAGCACCTATGATAAGCAGGCCATTACTTAGTTTGGTTTGATGCTATATATTGGACTCTGAATAATTGGATTACATATGGCTATCCTAAATAATGCCAGGTGTCACTACACTACATAGTATCCATTCCATAGTATAGGGGACTTTCACTGACCCCTTCACCAACTTAAAAGTTCACAAGAGGTAATTTGACCCGCGGTGCTGCTAAATTAAACTCCTTGCCAGAGTGAGTGTTTCCCTAATACCTATAATAAAAAATGCAATGTCCGAAACTGTTTACTTTATGTTCTATTTGAGTTCTTAAAATGCATACAAAACCACATTTTTACGTGAATTCCTCCAGAATTTAATGTTTTTCTCAAAGATCCACCTAGTTGGATACGATTTTTTTTACTTCCAAATACCTAAGTGGGATCTAGAAATTACGTGCAATTTCGTATTATACGTAGGGTTGGTCCAAATTAGACCACAATAGCCAGACCCCTCGTCAAGTTACCTTTACAAATATTGAAAGAAGAAGCCTTTTCTTAAAATTGTCACAGAAACAGTTAAATACGTCCCCACAAAAACATGATACAGGTCTAGTCCAAGACCCTTAAGCTACACTAACATGGCACTACACCGAGGACATTCCGAACATCAGCATGTACGAGACTAATCTAAAATGGCTCTCAAACAGCTTAGGAACAACAAAGCACCGGGTGATGACGGAATTACAGCTGAGCTATTGGAAAATGGAGGGTTTCCAAAAGTTATTTAATTCCGTCATTCTCAAAGGCAAAACGAAAGGCAGGCCCTCCACCAGATGGTCTGACGACGGTTACGGCGGCGGGGAGTCGCTGGATGCGGGCGGCACAACACCGGGAAGCTTGGAAAACCATGAGGGAGGCCTATGTCCTGCAGTGAGCGTCCAATGGCTGATGATGATGATGATAAGGAACTTTGTTTGTAACAATTTTCCGTCTTAAATTGAAAATAAACATGATAATGCAATAATAAGATTTTACCCCCACCTCTTTCGGGTAGATATAAATAAAAAAATATCGATCCGACCAAAACCTTTTTTTAATCTTATTTATTTTATAAAAAGCACCAAAAAATTTATAAGAAGCAAAATTGTAGGAAATTTAATTTTAAACCACTGTTTATAACCAGCCAATAAACGTGATAATGCAATGATAATATTTTACCCCCACCTCTTTTCGGTTATAAATCTAAAAATATCGATCCGACGAAAAAATCGATAAGAATCAAAATTGCACAAAATATAATTTTAAACAACTTTGTTTATTACATTTTTATATGTCAAATTGAAAATAAACGTGTTCTTAACAAACAAACATTTACGCCCTCCTTTGGAGTATAAATCGGAAAATAGCGATCCTAGAAAAAAAATTATGAGAACCAAAATTGTAGGAAAATTTTCAATAAACAAAAATTAACCCTTAAAATTCTGTGTGGCGCCAGATTAAGAATAGCGTCACTCCATTTCCTTTCGTGGAGTTTCGCGACTAAGGAAATAAATAAAGAAATAAACCAGGAGACGGGCAGCAGCGTCTTCCTGAGATTCCAACCACATACTGCGATCGCCAGCCCGCCTGCCCTGCGTGGCGATTATGGCAAAACCCCTCATGATTAGGAAAACCATGAGGGAGGCCTATGTCCTGCAGTGGGCGTCGAATGGCTGATGATGATGATGATGAACCCTTAAAATACAGATGGCGGATGACGCAACGGGTTGAGTAGGTACCACGCACAAAACAAAATTTGTAGTGCTAGTGACCCCCGCCCCCCAACGAATTCCGAAGGAAAATTGCTACCTAATTTTTTTTTCGGGCAGGAAGCGTTCGCGATCACGGACCTATCGATCACGGCGGAGCGCGAGCAGGGCGTGGACTTCACTACGCCCTTCATGAACCTGGGCATCAGCATCCTGTACCACACGCCCGACAAGCCGAAGCCTGAGACCTTTGCATTCCTGATGCCTTTCTCCCCCGGCGTGAGTGCTCATTTCCATATGATTCAACTTGTCGATTCAACAGTGGACGAATAAATGCTGATGAAAAAAAAAACTGCCAAGTGCGTTTCGACCACAGGTGTCGGCCCACGCGCATTGTAGAGTTCCGTAGTTGGTCGTCAAAATATACGAACTGGAGAAGGGGTTTTTGATTGATATTGGATTTTATTTTACTTAACTGCCTGGTTTAAAAGGTTATGGAGGAGTTGATTATTATTAAAGTGCGTAAGTATTTGACCTAAAACAATCTTCTCGCATATTTTGATCAATACCTACGGGGAGAACCGAGACTGGTCTGACATAAAATATACCTACTATGTATGTAATCAACTTTTTTTGAACATAAAGTTGTGAGTGTGTTCACGCACGCTTCTTACCACTACTGGGTACAAGATTTTTCCAATTTTTTTTATCGCCCGTTTGTCACGCTTATATACGGCTCTTACAGTTGATTACGAAATTAGCAATTGTCTTGTAACTGGGTAGCTAAGTGCAGGTGGCTGGCTGCGGTGCTGGGGTGCTGGGGTGCTATCTGCTAGAAATGAAAGCACTCGATGGCTGATAAACTATCACTATATTAAACTGCTACTTAATAACTATGGAAATGGTTTGATGAAAATGCTAAGTTGCGAACTAAAGTTTGTTTCCACGTTAGTTAGGTAAATTGATGGAAATGCTGACTGTACAAAAGATGTGCGGTTGCGCCGTACATTATTCTCCAGCCGGTGTACTGAGTGAGAGATGAGATGATATGAGATATTACGAGACATACGGATACCGACATATTATAAGTATTATAACGAATAATTTAATCACTCTCGTCACTGTGTGATTACGGACGACGTGCCTTTGCTAACTGATTGCACTTGTTTACTGACTTTTTAGCCGACTTAAAAAAAGGAGGAGGTTATCAATTCGACGCGTGTATGTACAGGGTGGATTTTTGAGACGGGTCAGTAAGGGCAGGTACCTTAATCGTTATAGTTACACGAAAACGTTCCTAGGAGACCATCCCCAACTTTTTAAGATATTATGAACTGCATTCACAGATTTTGGAGAAAATGTACAGTCAGCGAAAAAAATGCTGAAATAAAAAAATTATGCCAATCTATCCTATTTCGTGTGGGGATCAAAAGACTATGGATCCATTTAAGGTTTGAGTACTAGAAATGACAGAAATCGCCAAAAACTTTTTTCATACATTTCAGTAAGCGAGTCAAACCTCTACATAAGCCAAACGTTTTATTTTAGGTGGCTGGCTGAAAAATTTCAAATTCGATTCGAATATCTTCACGTAATTCTTATGTTTGCGCTGACAAAATTCTGGACTGTTAGTTTCAATTATAAACTTCTTGTAAAAATGTCTTCAAATCAGGAATTTTTGGACTTAGTTGAAGCGTATTTTGTAAATAATAGAAACAAAGAAGCAGCTTTAGTGTGGTACGGGACTAAATATCCATTGCGACATGTACCAACAAGAAAGGTAATAACAAAACTCTTGAAGAATCTGGAAGAACATGGTTCGTTTAAAAAGAAGTTAGTGCGGCAGCCTCATGTCCTGGACTTAGATACGGTGATCGCTATTTTAACCTATGTTGAAGCTTATCCAGAAATATCCAGATGTGTCGCTCTTGAAGTGGGTGTTTCCCACTCACTTGTGTTAAAGACATGGAAAAAATACGGCTATAAATGCAATCAAGAGGGGCGCATAGTTCAAGCGTTAGTACGGCCGGGTGATAATGTTGGAAGACTTACCTTTTGTCGATGGCTAAGAGGAAAAATAAGTAGAGATCAATTTTAGTTTTTAATTTTATTATTGGAGTAAAAATTTTGGAGCATACGTATATCCATGCATAAACCCTGGCTACGCTCATGTTATTACTAAGGCGTGGGGTAGGTACGTACGTCCTTCCATGACGAGGACGAGAGGACGGAAAAGACGCGGCGTCCTTTCATTGGCTTTCATACAGAATGTAGGTACCTACTGAAGCGAGGGACCTATATACATAGCCCATACAGATGAGACTGAGCGAGGACGCAAACTCTACAATAATACTCTATACATACGAGGTACAATACAACGCCTCTTCCACGCTTTCGTCCCACGTCTTTTCTGTATGCCCTAGGAGGCTAGGCCTAAGCTAAAAAACCGGTCAAGTGCGTGTCGGGCCACGCGCAGTGTAAGGTTCCGTAGAAGGAGGGTTTTTTTTTAACTACTTTATAGAACTAACAACTTCATTCATTCATTCAAAATAATTTTAGCCGTGATAGTTTTCCTTTTAAGTTCATTATTATGTGCTACTGCCCTGATTTTTTTCACGTTTCTACAATCAATCGTTTAGCCGGGAGGAAAACCATTTTTCGGTTTAGCCCTAAATCGAAAAATGGTTTTCCTACCATTTTTGGGTACCAATCCAACTATACCCCATACTATGGGTTTTTTTTTTCTTTTTAAGATTTTACGTATCCAACGGTTTTGTCGGCGTGATTAATATCTCTGCCAAACTTTAGCTTTTTAGTACTTGTCGTATCTGTGTTAAGGCTCGGACAGACAGACAGACAGTCGGACATGGCGAATAGTTCCTTGTTGGCTACGGAACCCCGCGTTTTTAACGCTGCCTTCTACTGTGCGCAGGTGTGGGTGTGGCTGGGCGTGGCGTACTTGGGCACGTCACTCGTGCTGTACTTCGTGGGGAGGCTATGTCCAGAAGAGTGGCAGAACCCCTACCCCTGCGTGGAAGACCCGCCCGCGCTCGACAACCAGTTCACTCTGGCCAATGCGCTATGGTACAACCTGGGCGCCGTGCTTCTGCAGGGCTGCGAGATAGCGCCCGTGTGAGTAAAATCCGTAGGGCAGCCGGCGGTGACGTCACCGCACCCACCCCCCACTGACTGCGCCCCACCCCGCAGGGCTTACGGCTCGCGCGCCGCGGCCAGCGCGTGGTGGGTGTTCGCGCTGGTGCTGACGTCATCGTACACGGCCAACCTGGCCACGCTGCTGGCCAAGAAGTACCCGGTGGAGGAGTTCTCGAACGTGCAGGAATTGTGGAACAACGACCTCGGCATCGTCTACGGCGCCAAAGCCAGGGGCGCCACTATGACGTTTTTTCAGGTAGGTAACACGCTTTTAACACCGCGTGAATTATGTCGCAGATTCATCACATACCCTTTTAAATTTCATTACAGAAATCGAACAACTCGCTGTATAGGAATATGTACGAAGTCATGCAGAAGCAAAAAAATCCGGAGAAGAACGACAAGGGTATCGAGAAGTATGTTAAGGCGCACAGAGAGCGCCAGGAAAAGTTCTCGGTCTACAAATTAACACGAACCAAAAGGACTCGTCCTTTTTGACCATTACGCTACAGTACTGAAAATATGCAGAGTCGTAGCCAGGTAGCATTGGATTCAGGTAGGTACGGGCTACAGAAAGGCTCGGTCGGAGAACTTCCGAGCCCAAGAGCGGGCCCGGACATATGGCTCCAAACTGAATTCAAATTCGAAGTGGTAGAAAGAACCGTAACGTTGAAAAATGTTTTCTAATTATGTTAAATGCTTAAGAGACTTACGGCCGATATGCGTACACAATTAAAAAAACCGGCCAAGTGCGTGTCGGGCCACGCGCAATGTAGGGTTCCGTAGAAACAGGGTTTTTTTCTGCTTTACAGAACTAACAACTTCATCGAAGTCATTTTCAATAGATTTTGTACGAAATTTTACTTTTATAAGTTGGTTGCCTATTACTCGTTAACTAGTAAAGCCTTCTTTGCCGTGATAGTTTTTCTTTTCAGTTCACTATATGCGTTACTACCCCAACTTTTTTCACGTTTCTCCAAGCAACTGTTTAGCCAGGAAAGGAGGGGGGGGGGGACGCCCTACTCGGACAGAAATTTGCGCTTTAAAGCCAGTCACAATATCCATTATGATGTATTTTTTGAGACTGCAATTTTAGGCCCGGTTTTTTAGGGTTCCGCACCCGAAGGAAGTGCCGTTTAGCACAAACAGGACCCTATTAATTACTAAGACGTCACTGTCCGTCTGTCTGTCACCAGGCTGTGTCTCATGAACCGTGATAGCTAGGCAGACGAAATTTTCACAGATGATGTATTTCTGTTGTCACTATAACAACAAATACTAAAAACAGAATAAAATATTTAAGGGGTGCTCCCATACAACAAACGTTGTCAAAGACAGCGCTAGCCATCTAGCGGCCATCTATGTAACCTTCACAGCGCCGATGTCATGTCGTTAAATGTCAATGTTAAACGCTTCTTGTTCGTTTCTATAGATGGCGCTGTTCTCAAATTCGGTAGGTCACCAATAGTGACCTCCACTGGGTGGTACCTTTTTACCTTAAAAGACCCACCGTACTACCAGGGGTATGGTCAGGGGTACGGTGGGTCGGAAGCGTCTTTGTCTAATATACATATAGATAATGGCACGGAACCCTTCGTGCGCTAGTCCGACTCTCACTTGGCCGGTTTTACTTTGCGTTTTAGTGAGATAATTTCCCTACTTCGTTCCTTCGCTTCCCCTCTCAGATCAGATTATTCATTAATCTGAGCTTCCCCTCCATCGTGCTGCCCGACGCTAGTGACGTTTGCGCTTGCGCACAGGGTGATGACCGAGAAGTACGCGTTCTTCATGGAGTCCACATCCATCGAGTACACCGTGCAACGAAACTGCCTCGTGAAGCAGGTGAGTCGCGCCCCGCCCCGCCCCCGCCGCAGCGCACGCGCCGCTTCTCACGCCTGTTTTTTGCAGGTGGGAGGATTGCTGGACAATAAGGGCTACGGCATCGCCATGAAGAAGCGTAAGTTCCATCTACAACCTGCCTTCCTAGTGTCGTGTCCTTTAAAATCCCGATAAACAGTTAGCAAGTCAATCCCGACAATAGTAAGGAGAAAACAGCTAAATTATCAACTAAAATTCCCTTTCTTACCCGTAGCATAAGCGCGTGACACCACTAGTAATGCCTTGTGGAACTGCTATGCCCTTCAGCACTACCAGTTGTGCCATATCTTTGCAATACTGAATTCCACTTTCCGGCACAGAGTCGCCGTATCGGCAGGAGATGAACCTGGCGCTGCTCAAGCTGCAGGAGGCGGGCGTGCTGCGCGAGATGAAGAACAAGTGGTGGATCGAGATGCACGGCGGCGGCGCCTGCAAGGTGAGTGCCCCGCGGCCACGGGCGTGACGTCCGAGCGGCATCGGCACTGACGCGGCCGTCGTCGTCGGCAGGCGGGCGAGGACTTCGAGAGCGAGGAGCTGCGCATCGCCAACTTCCTCGGGCTGTTCTATGTGCTGGGCGTGGGCTGCGCGCTGGGACTGTGCGGCTCGCTGGCGGCGCTGCTGTGGCGCGCGCGCGCCGCGCCGCCCGGCCGCTACTGGCGGCGCGTCGCGCGCGAGCTGCGCTTCGTGTTCCAGTTCGAGCGCACGGAGCGGCCGCCGCGCGCGCCGCCCTCGCCCGAGCCCTCGCCCGAGCGCTCGCCCTCGCCCTCGCCCCAGCCCGAGCCGCCGGCCGCCGCCGTGTCGCCGCCGGGCAGCGGGCGCGTGACGCCGCGCCGCCGCTCCTCCATGGCGGCGGCCAGCGCGCGCCTGGCTCGCCACGCTACCCTCGACTCCTCCTCGAGACGCGCAAGACAACCGCGCCCTTCCATAAAACACTCCTGAGTTGTATTCATTTAACACTTTTTTCGTTTTTTTGCATTTAGTCATTTCCTCGCTGAGGTGGGATGAAAAGTTACGTGTTGCACTCGAGTGCTAAGATTTTTCACCTCGTGCTCTTTTGATTCCCTCGCTAACGCCCAGGATTCAAATTTTTTATAAAATTATAGAATCCTTCGCTTGCTCTGTCATCAAAATTGAGCACGCGGTTAAAAAGCAACTTTGCACTCTTGTATAACAAATAACTATTAACCTAAAAGATTGTAACCCAGGCACACCACTCATTGCCTCAACCTACAATACCTAAGTAAAATCAATCTTAGTGAATGTTGGTAAGAGTAAAATCAATTGTGTACCTATTTTGTGTGATGATTGAAATAAAACAAGTAGGCATGTTGTAACTAATAAGTTGTTTAATTTATTTACTAATCTATGATTAGAATCTTAAATAGAAGTGTTGGAGACCCACCCAGCAAACTCGTAACACATCTCAATTACGGCGAGAGGGACGCCCGCCAGCTCACTACGATCTAAGGAACCTTGCTGGTAGCGGCTGGATGAGAATGGCTCAGGACTGAAAGAAGTAGCATGCCTTAGGGAGGGCCTATTTCCAGCAGTGGTCGAATAGTGGTCGAATAAACTTGGTATAGCTATACTAACAGCGAAAATCAAACTTTTGGACAATAGGTACGTGGCAGCAGCAACGCACTAGTTGTGTAAGAACGAAGAACATTCTCATAAAACAAATCACATGTGTAATGGACGTGAACGTAGCGCATAGGCCGATGCGGCAGTCAGGGCGACGGCGGGGGCGGGGGCGGGGGCGCGGGCGGGGCGGGCTCGTCCTCGTCGCGGCCGTACAGCTCGGGGAAGCCCTTCATGCAGTCCTGCATCACGCTGAACTTGTCGTAGCACTCGCTGCCCTTGGGCTCTGCCTCGCTGCAACACAATATACACGCATTGTTCATTGGTCGAAAAACTAACTACCACAGCAGAGTTTGCTGCAAAATTCGCAGCACAGTCCGTAGTGATCTTACATATAAATTCTAACTCCAATTGTAGTATTTGTTCACGCACAAGACTCTTGTGGGAGATAATCGAAACAATATTGGGATAGAACAATGGGTAATTTTGTATGGAACCCATACCCACCCTTGTAGCATTATATGATTGGACAATTATAGACTAGTGGTCATTTTTCATAATTGGACATAAGTCGTGCAAAGGTATAATGTTACAAGGGTTATTAGAAAATTATCCACTGTGATGCAAAATGAAGTAACCTTTGCACGACTTATGTCCAATTATGAAAAATGACCACTAGTCTATAATTGTCCAATCATAGAAATTGTCCAATCATAAAAATGTCCAATCATAAAAATTTACCAATCATAAAATTGTCCAACCATAGAAATTGACCAATCATAAAATTGTCCAATCACAAAATTGATCAATCATAAAAACGTCCAATCATAAAATTGACCAATATTTTATGCATTCAAAAAAAAACAATATACCTAAGGTATTATATGATTCCGTAGCCGACCGTATAGGACAACTGCCGACGCATGCAGCACATACATACAGCATACCTATTACTTGTCATACTCGATACATATAAAGGCGACCACTGAGAAGCCGCAATGAATTACGCACATGTGCTGCGTGCGTCGGCAGTTGTACCTATGCGTTTGGCTACGAAATCATACCTTTAGACTACACTCTATTCTCTGACCAACGATTTCAGTAAGGCTTG
>CAMZJJ010000074.1:12500-32465 GCA_947308005.1 Yponomeuta malinellus | reverse complement strand
TAACCTAACCTAACCTAACCTAACCTAACCTAACCTAACCTAACCTAACCTAACCTAACTCTAACCTAACCTAACCTAACCTAACCTAACCTAACCTAACCTAACCTAACCTAACCTAACCTAACCTAACCTAACCTAACCTAACCTAACCTAACCTAACCTAACCTAACCTAACCTAACCTAACCTAACCTAACCTAACCTAACCTAACCTAACCTAACCTAACCTAACCTAACCTAACCTAACCTAACCTAACCTAACCTAACCTAACCTAACCTAACCTAACCTAACCTAACCTAACCTAACCTAACCTAACCTAACCTAACCTAACCTAACCTAACCTAACCTAACCTAACCTAACCTAACCTAACCTAACCTAACCTAACCTAACCTAACCTAACCTAACCTAACCTAACCTAACCTAACCTAACCTAACCTAACCTAACCTAACCTAACCTAACCTAACCTAACCTAACCTAACCTAACCTAACCTAACCTAACCTAACCTAACCTAACCTAACCTAACCTAACCTAACCTAACCTAACCTAACCTAACCTAACCTAACCTAACCTAACCTAACCTAACCTAACCTAACCTAACCTAACCTAACCTAACCTAACCTAACCTAACCTAACCTAACCTAACCTAACCTAACCTAACCTAACCTAACCTAACCTAACCTAACCTAACCTAACCTAACCTAACCTAACCTAACCTAACCTAACCTAACCTAACCTAACCTAACCTAACCTAACCTAACCTAACCTAACCTAACCTAACCTAACCTAACCTAACCTAACCTAACCTAACCTAACCTAACCTAACCTAACCTAACCTAACCTAACCTAACCTAACCTAACCTAACCTAACCTAACCTAACCTAACCTAACCTAACCTAACCTAACCTAACCTAACCTAACCTAACCTAACCTAACCTAACCTAACCTAACCTAACCTAACCTAACCTAACCTAACCTAACCTAACCTAACCTAACCTAACCTAACCTAACCTAACCTAACCTAACCTAACCTAACCTAACCTAACCTAACCTAACCTAACCTAACCTAACCTAACCTAACCTAACCTAACCTAACCTAACCTAACCTAACCTAACCTAACCTAACCTAACCTAACCTAACCTAACCTAACCTAACCTAACCTAACCTAACCTAACCTAACCTAACCTAACCTAACCTAACCTAACCTAACCTAACCTAACCTAACCTAACCTAACCTAACCTAACCTAACCTAACCTAACCTAACCTAACCTAACCTAACCTAACCTAACCTAACCTAACCTAACCTAACCTAACCTAACCTAACCTAACCTAACCTAACCTAACCTAACCTAACCTAACCTAACCTAACCTAACCTAACCTAACCTAACCTAACCTAACCTAACCTAACCTAACCTAACCTAACCTAACCTAACCTAACCTAACCTAACCTAACCTAACCTAACCTAACCTAACCTAACCTAACCTAACCTAACCTAACCTAACCTAACCTAACCTAACCTAACCTAACCTAACCTAACCTAACCTAACCTAACCTAACCTAACCTAACCTAACCTAACCTAACCTAACCTAACCTAACCTAACCTAACCTAACCTAACCTAACCTAACCTAACCTAACCTAACCTAACCTAACCTAACCTAACCTAACCTAACCTAACCTAACCTAACCTAACCTAACCTAACCTAACCTAACCTAACCTAACCTAACCTAACCTAACCTAACCTAACCTAACCTAACCTAACCTAACCTAACCTAACCTAACCTAACCTAACCTAACCTAACCTAACCTAACCTAACCTAACCTAACCTAACCTAACCTAACCTAACCTAACCTAACCTAACCTAACCTAACCTAACCTAACCTAACCTAACCTAACCTAACCTAACCTAACCTAACCTAACCTAACCTAACCTAACCTAACCTAACCTAACCTAACCTAACCTAACCTAACCTAACCTAACCTAACCTAACCTAACCTAACCTAACCTAACCTAACCTAACCTAACCTAACCTAACCTAACCTAACCTAACCTAACCTAACCTAACCTAACCTAACCTAACCTAACCTAACCTAACCTAACCTAACCTAACCTAACCTAACCTAACCTAACCTAACCTAACCTAACCTAACCTAACCTAACCTAACCTAACCTAACCTAACCTAACCTAACCTAACCTAACCTAACCTAACCTAACCTAACCTAACCTAACCTAACCTAACCTAACCTAACCTAACCTAACCTAACCTAACCTAACCTAACCTAACCTAACCTAACCTAACCTAACCTAACCTAACCTAACCTAACCTAACCTAACCTAACCTAACCTAACCTAACCTAACCTAACCTAACCTAACCTAACCTAACCTAACCTAACCTAACCTAACCTAACCTAACCTAACCTAACCTAACCTAACCTAACCTAACCTAACCTAACCTAACCTAACCTAACCTAACCTAACCTAACCTAACCTAACCTAACCTAACCTAACCTAACCTAACCTAACCTAACCTAACCTAACCTAACCTAACCTAACCTAACCTAACCTAACCTAACCTAACCTAACCTAACCTAACCTAACCTAACCTAACCTAACCTAACCTAACCTAACCTAACCTAACCTAACCTAACCTAACCTAACCTAACCTAACCTAACCTAACCTAACCTAACCTAACCTAACCTAACCTAACCTAACCTAACCTAACCTAACCTAACCTAACCTAACCTAACCTAACCTAACCTAACCTAACCTAACCTAACCTAACCTAACCTAACCTAACCTAACCTAACCTAACCTAACCTAACCTAACCTAACCTAACCTAACCTAACCTAACCTAACCTAACCTAACCTAACCTAACCTAACCTAACCTAACCTAACCTAACCTAACCTAACCTAACCTAACCTAACCTAACCTAACCTAACCTAACCTAACCTAACCTAACCTAACCTAACCTAACCTAACCTAACCTAACCTAACCTAACCTAACCTAACCTAACCTAACCTAACCTAACCTAACCTAACCTAACCTAACCTAACCTAACCTAACCTAACCTAACCTAACCTAACCTAACCTAACCTAACCTAACCTAACCTAACCTAACCTAACCTAACCTAACCTAACCTAACCTAACCTAACCTAACCTAACCTAACCTAACCTAACCTAACCTAACCTAACCTAACCTAACCTAACCTAACCTAACCTAACCTAACCTAACCTAACCTAACCTAACCTAACCTAACCTAACCTAACCTAACCTAACCTAACCTAACCTAACCTAACCTAACCTAACCTAACCTAACCTAACCTAACCTAACCTAACCTAACCTAACCTAACCTAACCTAACCTAACCTAACCTAACCTAACCTAACCTAACCTAACCTAACCTAACCTAACCTAACCTAACCTAACCTAACCTAACCTAACCTAACCTAACCTAACCTAACCTAACCTAACCTAACCTAACCTAACCTAACCTAACCTAACCTAACCTAACCTAACCTAACCTAACCTAACCTAACCTAACCTAACCTAACCTAACCTAACCTAACCTAACCTAACCTAACCTAACCTAACCTAACCTAACCTAACCTAACCTAACCTAACCTAACCTAACCTAACCTAACCTAACCTAACCTAACCTAACCTAACCTAACCTAACCTAACCTAACCTAACCTAACCTAACCTAACCTAACCTAACCTAACCTAACCTAACCTAACCTAACCTAACCTAACCTAACCTAACCTAACCTAACCTAACCTAACCTAACCTAACCTAACCTAACCTAACCTAACCTAACCTAACCTAACCTAACCTAACCTAACCTAACCTAACCTAACCTAACCTAACCTAACCTAACCTAACCTAACCTAACCTAACCTAACCTAACCTAACCTAACCTAACCTAACCTAACCTAACCTAACCTAACCTAACCTAACCTAACCTAACCTAACCTAACCTAACCTAACCTAACCTAACCTAACCTAACCTAACCTAACCTAACCTAACCTAACCTAACCTAACCTAACCTAACCTAACCTAACCTAACCTAACCTAACCTAACCTAACCTAACCTAACCTAACCTAACCTAACCTAACCTAACCTAACCTAACCTAACCTAACCTAACCTAACCTAACCTAACCTAACCTAACCTAACCTAACCTAACCTAACCTAACCTAACCTAACCTAACCTAACCTAACCTAACCTAACCTAACCTAACCTAACCTAACCTAACCTAACCTAACCTAACCTAACCTAACCTAACCTAACCTAACCTAACCTAACCTAACCTAACCTAACCTAACCTAACCTAACCTAACCTAACCTAACCTAACCTAACCTAACCTAACCTAACCTAACCTAACCTAACCTAACCTAACCTAACCTAACCTAACCTAACCTAACCTAACCTAACCTAACCTAACCTAACCTAACCTAACCTAACCTAACCTAACCTAACCTAACCTAACCTAACCTAACCTAACCTAACCTAACCTAACCTAACCTAACCTAACCTAACCTAACCTAACCTAACCTAACCTAACCTAACCTAACCTAACCTAACCTAACCTAACCTAACCTAACCTAACCTAACCTAACCTAACCTAACCTAACCTAACCTAACCTAACCTAACCTAACCTAACCTAACCTAACCTAACCTAACCTAACCTAACCTAACCTAACCTAACCTAACCTAACCTAACCTAACCTAACCTAACCTAACCTAACCTAACCTAACCTAACCTAACCTAACCTAACCTAACCTAACCTAACCTAACCTAACCTAACCTAACCTAACCTAACCTAACCTAACCTAACCTAACCTAACCTAACCTAACCTAACCTAACCTAACCTAACCTAACCTAACCTAACCTAACCTAACCTAACCTAACCTAACCTAACCTAACCTAACCTAACCTAACCTAACCTAACCTAACCTAACCTAACCTAACCTAACCTAACCTAACCTAACCTAACCTAACCTAACCTAACCTAACCTAACCTAACCTAACCTAACCTAACCTAACCTAACCTAACCTAACCTAACCTAACCTAACCTAACCTAACCTAACCTAACCTAACCTAACCTAACCTAACCTAACCTAACCTAACCTAACCTAACCTAACCTAACCTAACCTAACCTAACCTAACCTAACCTAACCTAACCTAACCTAACCTAACCTAACCTAACCTAACCTAACCTAACCTAACCTAACCTAACCTAACCTAACCTAACCTAACCTAACCTAACCTAACCTAACCTAACCTAACCTAACCTAACCTAACCTAACCTAACCTAACCTAACCTAACCTAACCTAACCTAACCTAACCTAACCTAACCTAACCTAACCTAACCTAACCTAACCTAACCTAACCTAACCTAACCTAACCTAACCTAACCTAACCTAACCTAACCTAACCTAACCTAACCTAACCTAACCTAACCTAACCTAACCTAACCTAACCTAACCTAACCTAACCTAACCTAACCTAACCTAACCTAACCTAACCTAACCTAACCTAACCTAACCTAACCTAACCTAACCTAACCTAACCTAACCTAACCTAACCTAACCTAACCTAACCTAACCTAACCTAACCTAACCTAACCTAACCTAACCTAACCTAACCTAACCTAACCTAACCTAACCTAACCTAACCTAACCTAACCTAACCTAACCTAACCTAACCTAACCTAACCTAACCTAACCTAACCTAACCTAACCTAACCTAACCTAACCTAACCTAACCTAACCTAACCTAACCTAACCTAACCTAACCTAACCTAACCTAACCTAACCTAACCTAACCTAACCTAACCTAACCTAACCTAACCTAACCTAACCTAACCTAACCTAACCTAACCTAACCTAACCTAACCTAACCTAACCTAACCTAACCTAACCTAACCTAACCTAACCTAACCTAACCTAACCTAACCTAACCTAACCTAACCTAACCTAACCTAACCTAACCTAACCTAACCTAACCTAACCTAACCTAACCTAACCTAACCTAACCTAACCTAACCTAACCTAACCTAACCTAACCTAACCTAACCTAACCTAACCTAACCTAACCTAACCTAACCTAACCTAACCTAACCTAACCTAACCTAACCTAACCTAACCTAACCTAACCTAACCTAACCTAACCTAACCTAACCTAACAACCTAACCTAACCTAACCTAACCTAACCTAACCTAACCTAACCTAACCTAACCTAACCTAACCTAACCTAACCTAACCTAACCTAACCTAACCTAACTAACCTAACCTAACCTAACCTAACCTAACCTAACCTAACCTAACCTAACCTAACCTAACCTAACCTAACCTAACCTAACCTAACCTAACCTAACCTAACCTAACCTAACCTAACCTAACCTAACCTAACCTAACCTAACCTAACCTAACCTAACCTAACCTAACCTAACCTAACCTAACCTAACCTAACCTAACCTAACCTAACCTAACCTAACCTAACCTAACCTAACCTAACCTAACCTAACCTAACCTAACCTAACCTAACCTAACCTAACCTAACCTAACCTAACCTAACCTAACCTAACCTAACCTAACCTAACCTAACCTAACCTAACCTAACCTAACCTAACCTAACCTAACCTAACCTAACCTAACCTAACCTAACCTAACCTAACCTAACCTAACCTAACCTAACCTAACCTAACCTAACCTAACCTAACCTAACCTAACCTAACCTAACCTAACCTAACCTAACCTAACCTAACCTAACCTAACCTAACCTAACCTAACCTAACCTAACCTAACCTAACCTAACCTAACCTAACCTAACCTAACCTAACCTAACCTAACCTAACCTAACCTAACCTAACCTAACCTAACCTAACCTAACCTAACCTAACCTAACCTAACCTAACCTAACCTAACCTAACCTAACCTAACCTAACCTAACCTAACCTAACCTAACCTAACCTAACCTAACCTAACCTAACCTAACCTAACCTAACCTAACCTAACCTAACCTAACCTAACCTAACCTAACCTAACCTAACCTAACCTAACCTAACCTAACCTAACCTAACCTAACCTAACCTAACCTAACCTAACCTAACCTAACCTAACCTAACCTAACCTAACCTAACCTAACCTAACCTAACCTAACCTAACCTAACCTAACCTAACCTAACCTAACCTAACCTAACCTAACCTAACCTAACCTAACCTAACCTAACCTAACCTAACCTAACCTAACCTAACCTAACCTAACCTAACCTAACCTAACCTAACCTAACCTAACCTAACCTAACCTAACCTAACCTAACCTAACCTAACCTAACCTAACCTAACCTAACCTAACCTAACCTAACCTAACCTAACCTAACCTAACCTAACCTAACCTAACCTAACCTAACCTAACCTAACCTAACCTAACCTAACCTAACCTAACCTAACCTAACCTAACCTAACCTAACCTAACCTAACCTAACCTAACCTAACCTAACCTAACCTAACCTAACCTAACCTAACCTAACCTAACCTAACCTAACCTAACCTAACCTAACCTAACCTAACCTAACCTAACCTAACCTAACCTAACCTAACCTAACCTAACCTAACCTAACCTAACCTAACCTAACCTAACCTAACCTAACCTAACCTAACCTAACCTAACCTAACCTAACCTAACCTAACCTAACCTAACCTAACCTAACCTAACCTAACCTAACCTAACCTAACCTAACCTAACCTAACCTAACCTAACCTAACCTAACCTAACCTAACCTAACCTAACCTAACCTAACCTAACCTAACCTAACCTAACCTAACCTAACCTAACCTAACCTAACCTAACCTAACCTAACCTAACCTAACCTAACCTAACCTAACCTAACCTAACCTAACCTAACCTAACCTAACCTAACCTAACCTAACCTAACCTAACCTAACCTAACCTAACCTAACCTAACCTAACCTAACCTAACCTAACCTAACCTAACCTAACCTAACCTAACCTAACCTAACCTAACCTAACCTAACCTAACCTAACCTAACCTAACCTAACCTAACCTAACCTAACCTAACCTAACCTAACCTAACCTAACCTAACCTAACCTAACCTAACCTAACCTAACCTAACCTAACCTAACCTAACCTAACCTAACCTAACCTAACCTAACCTAACCTAACCTAACCTAACCTAACCTAACCTAACCTAACCTAACCTAACCTAACCTAACCTAACCTAACCTAACCTAACCTAACCTAACCTAACCTAACCTAACCTAACCTAACCTAACCTAACCTAACCTAACCTAACCTAACCTAACCTAACCTAACCTAACCTAACCTAACCTAACCTAACCTAACCTAACCTAACCTAACCTAACCTAACCTAACCTAACCTAACCTAACCTAACCTAACCTAACCTAACCTAACCTAACCTAACCTAACCTAACCTAACCTAACCTAACCTAACCTAACCTAACCTAACCTAACCTAACCTAACCTAACCTAACCTAACCTAACCTAACCTAACCTAACCTAACCTAACCTAACCTAACCTAACCTAACCTAACCTAACCTAACCTAACCTAACCTAACCTAACCTAACCTAACCTAACCTAACCTAACCTAACCTAACCTAACCTAACCTAACCTAACCTAACCTAACCTAACCTAACCTAACCTAACCTAACCTAACCTAACCTAACCTAACCTAACCTAACCTAACCTAACCTAACCTAACCTAACCTAACCTAACCTAACCTAACCTAACCTAACCTAACCTAACCTAACCTAACCTAACCTAACCTAACCTAACCTAACCTAACCTAACCTAACCTAACCTAACCTAACCTAACCTAACCTAACCTAACCTAACCTAACCTAACCTAACCTAACCTAACCTAACCTAACCTAACCTAACCTAACCTAACCTAACCTAACCTAACCTAACCTAACCTAACCTAACCTAACCTAACCTAACCTAACCTAACCTAACCTAACCTAACCTAACCTAACCTAACCTAACCTAACCTAACCTAACCTAACCTAACCTAACCTAACCTAACCTAACCTAACCTAACCTAACCTAACCTAACCTAACCTAACCTAACCTAACCTAACCTAACCTAACCTAACCTAACCTAACCTAACCTAACCTAACCTAACCTAACCTAACCTAACCTAACCTAACCTAACCTAACCTAACCTAACCTAACCTAACCTAACCTAACCTAACCTAACCTAACCTAACCTAACCTAACCTAACCTAACCTAACCTAACCTAACCTAACCTAACCTAACCTAACCTAACCTAACCTAACCTAACCTAACCTAACCTAACCTAACCTAACCTAACCTAACCTAACCTAACCTAACCTAACCTAACCTAACCTAACCTAACCTAACCTAACCTAACCTAACCTAACCTAACCTAACCTAACCTAACCTAACCTAACCTAACCTAACCTAACCTAACCTAACCTAACCTAACCTAACCTAACCTAACCTAACCTAACCTAACCTAACCTAACCTAACCTAACCTAACCTAACCTAACCTAACCTAACCTAACCTAACCTAACCTAACCTAACCTAACCTAACCTAACCTAACCTAACCTAACCTAACCTAACCTAACCTAACCTAACCTAACCTAACCTAACCTAACCTAACCTAACCTAACCTAACCTAACCTAACCTAACCTAACCTAACCTAACCTAACCTAACCTAACCTAACCTAACCTAACCTAACCTAACCTAACCTAACCTAACCTAACCTAACCTAACCTAACCTAACCTAACCTAACCTAACCTAACCTAACCTAACCTAACCTAACCTAACCTCCTAAGGCGCACCAATGGGAGGAATGGTGCGCACTGCAATGTTATCATCGAGGTAACCCCTGAAATCTGGCGGCGCATGGAGGGTGCGCGGATAAGGCTGGGTTACCAGGTCGTGCTGGCGGTCGATCAGTCCCCACTGGTGCAGTGCTACCGCTGCATGGGCTACGGGCACACGGCACGCATATGTCGTGCCGAAGCCAGGTGTGGCCGGTGCAGCGGTGAGCACCAAACCAAGGACTGTCCCCCGTCGGCGCGGGATGGTGACCCACGCTGCTGCCACTGCGCGAAAGTGCCAGGGGCAGAGTCCTCGCACCCTGCATTCGCCGCGGATTGTCCCGAGCGTCTTCGCTGGGACAGCATAGCACGACAGGCAATAAAGTACTGTTGATACGGGCACCTTGGCACCCATACAGTCTCGGGGTGCACTGGGTGCTGGGGTGGCCGACAGCGGCCGGAGTCCCGCGGGGGGGCCTCCTGGGGCGCGGCGGGGCGCGATCCGGTTGATGCAAATCAACATTGGTCGTTGCCGCGCCGCGTTCCACGAGGCTATCCAGGTGGCCATCGAGGGTGGCTACTCGGCCGTACTGATCCAGGAACCTTACACTGGATCGGTGGGCCGAGTGGACACCCGGTATACTTGTATACAAAAGATGGCCACTAGGGATAAACCGGTCAAGTCGGCTATCCTAGTACTCGACCCGGCCCTCTCTGTCGTCCAGGACGCCACCACAGTCACGGAGAACGTCGTGGCGGTGGTGGTGGAGTGGGATCGGCAGAAGATCGGCCTGGTCTCGGTGTACCTCGAGGGAGACCAAGACCTCACCCCTTACCTTCGCGACATCCAGGCCTTCATGGACCGCATGGGCACCAGCGCGGTCCTTCTCGGCGGGGATATTAACGCCAAAAGCCTTTGGTGGGGCTGCGAGCGCGAAGACCAGAGAGGTACTCTGTTCTCCGAGTTCGCAGCCCAGGTGGATCTGCAGGTTCTCAACGAGGGAAGAGCGCCGACCTTCTACATCTGGCGGGGGGACAAACTGTTTACGAGCATCGTAGATGTGACCCTCGCCACGTCGGCGCTCTTCCATCGAGTGAGGGGCTGGATGGTCCGTCCGGACCTCATCCCCTCCGCTCCCGATCATCGGGCGATTACGTTCGAGGTGGGGGTGGGGCCCGAGACGGAACCGGACAGAGCCAGCGGATCCACCAGGCGTTACCACGCCGGGAAGGCCGACTGGGTTACTTTTCGGGCCTCGTTCGTCGACCGTCTGGGAGACTGGACGGTCGAGGAAATCGAGGCCATCGAGACGCCTAGCGGTCTTGAGGAGGCCATTGGAAGGTACACCGCGGCAATTCACGGCGCGTGCGAGGATTCGATCCCTCTTCTGGCTCCACCAAAGGCACCCAAACGGGTGGTTTGGTGGAGCCATGAGTTACAGCTTAAAAAGCGAAAACTCATTACGCTGAGGGGTCGAATCCGGCACGCGAGTAGCCGCCGAAGGGACGGGGTGGTTGCGGAATATTTGGTGGCCAAGGAGGACTACAAGGCCGCCATTGAGGCGGCCAAGACCGCCAGCTGGGTGGAATTCTGCTCCAAGCAGCAGCATGAGAGCGTGTGGGACGGCATCTATAGGGTGCTAAGATGCGCCGCTCGTAGGAGGGAAGACACCCTCCTCAGCGGCGCGGATGGACGCGCCCTGGATGCCGTCGGCTCCACAGCTCTCATTGCTGATACATTCTTCCCAGCTGACGATCTTCAGTCCGAGTCTGATACTCATGCCCGTGTCAGGCAGGCAGTCGCCCGCATGGAGGATGAAGCCAGGGCCAAGCCGCGGGAGTTTATTCCCTTCTCCCAGCACGAGCTCTCGGGCGTCTTGAAGGGTATCCACCCTAAAAAGGCGCCCGGGGGGGACGGCCTCACGGCTGACATCTGCAGTGCGGCCATCAGGGCGAGAAATGATGTATTTGTCGCCCTGATGAACGCCTGCCTATCTCTGGGATACTTCCCTAAGGACTGGAAGGCTGCGGTAGTAAAAATCCTGCCTAAGCCCAGCAGAGATGACTACTCGCAGCCTAAGTCATACAGGCCAATCGGGCTCCTGTCCGTCCTGGGGAAGATCCTAGAGAAGATGATGGCCGGGAGGCTTCTCTGGCAGCTCGGGGTGGGCGGAGGACTGAGCCCGCGCCAATATGGCTTTATGCCGCAGCGCAGCACGGAGGACGCTTTGTATGACGCTGTACAGCTCATAAGAGATCACGTCGGGCAGAAACGTATTGTCGGAGTCGTCTCCCTCGATATCGAGGGGGCTTTCGACAATGCGTGGTGGCCCGGAATAAAACATCAGATCTTGGCCACCGGATGCGACCAGTCTGTCTACCAACTTCTGTGCAGCTACCTGAGCGAAAGACAGGTCACAGTCAGGTATGCGGGGGCACATGTAGACAGACCCACCTCGAAAGGTTGCATCCAAGGCTCGACGTGCGGTCCCTTGCTGTGGAACCTGTTACTGGACCCTTTGCTCCGGCGCGGTGGGGACCTTCGGGCTCACCTGCAGGCGTTCGCGGACGATATTTTAATTATCGCCGCGGCGCAGACTGTGGGTGAGCTCGAGGGCATCCTCAATGCCGCGCTGGACGCCGTGTCCGAGTGGGGAGAGGCGGCTAAGATGAGGTTCGCCGCTCGGAAGACCCAAGCTATGGTGGTCACCAGGAAGCGCGATGTAATCCCACCCAAGCTGAAGCTTGGAGGGGAGGACATCGCGTTCTCGGACGAGATCACCGTACTGGGTCTGACGATCGACAAGAACCTCAATTTTCTTAGCCACCTCAACAGGGTCTGCGGCAAAGCTATGGCTAGGTTCGGTATGGTGTCTAGAGCGGCCAGGGCGACTTGGGGCTTAAATGCCGACATCGTCCGGCTGCTCTACACTACCGTCATCGAGCCTACCATCCTCTACGCGGCCAACGTCTGGGCGCCTGTCGCGCAACGCGCGGGGGTCAGAGCCTTACTCGACAGGGTGACCAGGGCCTTCGCGATCCGCATCGCGAAGGCCCACCGCACCACCTCCTACACAGCTGCCGTCCTCTTGGCGAGGATCCTCCCCCTCGACCTTAGGGCCGAGGAGGCTCTTCAGCTTTATGAGTTGAAGAGGGGGAGGCCCTTCGCCACGCTCCCGGGCCGGGAGGTCGAGCGCCGCTGTAGCCCGTTCACGCTGGCACACCCCGCTCTACGAACTTCAGTTGAGTTCGAGGAGGTGGCCAGCGTGGAGGAGCTCGGCAAGGTGCCCGACGACTGGGCCCGGGCCTATACGGACGGCAGCAAGATAGGGGGCAAAGTGGGCGGAGCGGTCACTCTGTGGAGGGATGGCGTTGAGGTCCGCACCAAGGGGTTCAGGCTGGAGGGATTCGCCTCCGTCTTCCAAGCGGAGATGGTGGCGATCTCCAAGGCTCTCGACCTCGTTGCCGCGGGTCCCGGTCCCGTCAGGGCGGGCGTCCTGAGCGACTCCAGATCTGCTCTGGAGTTGCTCAGGAACCCCTCACCCACACACCAGCTGGCCGTGAAAATTCACGGCCAGCTGGCTGACATCCGGGAAAACGGGGGCCTGATCCGGTTTTACTGGATCAAGGCCCACGTCGGGATCCCCGGCAACGAGCGGGCTGACGAGTTGGCCAAGAGGGCGGCGTTGTCTCGCAAGGACGCGGCAGCCTATGACCCGTATCCCGTCTCACATGCAAAATTGCAGGTGAGACGGGAGACGGTGGCAAAGTGGCAGGCCCGCTATAGCGAGTCTGCCACAGGCCGCGTCACCTCACTGTTCTTCCCGGACGTCGCATCGGCCCACAAAGTCCTTGGCAGATACACCATGTGTAATGCCAAGGCGCAGCTCCTGACGGGGCACGGCGGCTTTCGAGCGTACCTCCACAGGTTCAAGCTCGCGGGGAGTCCGTCCTGCATTTGTGATGACGTGACTCCCGAAACGCTGGAGCACCTGCTGGAGGAGTGCCCCCGTTTTGGAGCTGCTCGGGCCGATTGCGAAATTCTCCTGGGAGCGGCGGTGAGGTGCGAGGCTTTCGCCGCCTTTATGGCCGACTCCAAGAGTCGAGAAGTCTTCTTGCCCTTCGCCCTGGCAGTGACGAAAGCGGCTTGCAAGGCCAATGGGGGTCGGATTTAAAATAGTTTTCATTTTTCATTTTTCTTCTATTACCACTTTCATTGTACATCACATTTTACACATTTTATTTACAGAAACGCCGGTCGAGAGGAGGGCGAGTCAATTATTGCGCAGATTTTTAAAACTGTAATGATTTAAACTTTACACTTTTATTTTATATTTTGACATTGTTATTATATTTTAACATTTTAAACTTTTATCATTTTGACTTTTTACATTTTAATTTTAACTTTTTGACATTTACATTTTAATATTTTACATTTTAATCATGGTAATTTTATCTTTATTGTTTAAATTTTATTTTGGGACCCCGGCGCCTTGCTTGTTACTACTCTACAGAGTAGACAGAGACAAGGCGTCGGGGTATATAAATTTAAGATTTTACTCTCACCATATTTTATAATTTTATTTCATTTTGACATTGTATACTTTTAATTTTAGCTTTTACTCCAAGACAGTTTTATTTATATAACTTTAATTTTAACTTAGGACATTCATATTTAATTATAATTTTACATTAGGACAGTTTTAATAAAAATGACTAAAGGACGCCACGAAATCAATGGTGGCGGAACCTTTTTAAAAAAAAAAAAAAAAAAAAAAAAAAAAAAAAAACCTAACCTAACCTAACCTAACCTAACCTAACCTAACCTAACCTAACCTAACCTAACCTAACCTAACCTAACCTAACCTAACCTAACCTAACCTAACCTAACCTAACCTAACCTAACCTAACCTAACCTAACCTAACCTAACCTAACCTAACCTAACCTAACCTAACCTAACCTAACCTAACCTAACCTAACCTAACCTAACCTAACCTAACCTAACCTAACCTAACCTAACCTAACCTAACCTAACCTAACCTAACCTAACCTAACCTAACCTAACCTAACCTAACCTAACCTAACCTAACCTAACCTAACCTAACCTAACCTAACCTAACCTAACCTAACCTAACCTAACCTAACCTAACCTAACCTAACCTAACCTAACCTAACCTAACCTAACCTAACCTAACCTAACCTAACCTAACCTAACCTAACCTAACCTAACCTAACCTAACCTAACCTAACCTAACCTAACCTAACCTAACCTAACCTAACCTAACCTAACCTAACCTAACCTAACCTAACCTAACCTAACCTAACCTAACCTAACCTAACCTAACCTAACCTAACCTAACCTAACCTAACCTAACCTAACCTAACCTAACCTAACCTAACCTAACCTAACCTAACCTAACCTAACCTAACCTAACCTAACCTAACCTAACCTAACCTAACCTAACCTAACCTAACCTAACCTAACCTAACCTAACCTAACCTAACCTAACCTAACCTAACCTAACCTAACCTAACCTAACCTAACCTAACCTAACCTAACCTAACCTAACCTAACCTAACCTAACCTAACCTAACCTAACCTAACCTAACCTAACCTAACCTAACCTAACCTAACCTAACCTAACCTAACCTAACCTAACCTAACCTAACCTAACCTAACCTAACCTAACCTAACCTAACCTAACCTAACCTAACCTAACCTAACCTAACCTAACCTAACCTAACCTAACCTAACCTAACCTAACCTAACCTAACCTAACCTAACCTAACCTAACCTAACCTAACCTAACCTAACCTAACCTAACCTAACCTAACCTAACCTAACCTAACCTAACCTAACCTAACCTAACCTAACCTAACCTAACCTAACCTAACCTAACCTAACCTAACCTAACCTAACCTAACCTAACCTAACCTAACCTAACCTAACCTAACCTAACCTAACCTAACCTAACCTAACCTAACCTAACCTAACCTAACCTAACCTAACCTAACCTAACCTAACCTAACCTAACCTAACCTAACCTAACCTAACCTAACCTAACCTAACCTAACCTAACCTAACCTAACCTAACCTAACCTAACCTAACCTAACCTAACCTAACCTAACCTAACCTAACCTAACCTAACCTAACCTAACCTAACCTAACCTAACCTAACCTAACCTAACCTAACCTAACCTAACCTAACCTAACCTAACCTAACCTAACCTAACCTAACCTAACCTAACCTAACCTAACCTAACCTAACCTAACCTAACCTAACCTAACCTAACCTAACCTAACCTAACCTAACCTAACCTAACCTAACCTAACCTAACCTAACCTAACCTAACCTAACCTAACCTAACCTAACCTAACCTAACCACGCTTTGTATGACGCTGTACAGCTCATAAGAGATCACGTCGGGCAAAAACGCATTGTCGGAGTCGTCTCCCTCGATATCGAGGGGGCTTTCGACAATGCGTGGTGGCCCGGAATAAAACACCAGATCCTGGCCACTGGATGCGACCAGTCTGTCTACCAACTTCTGTGCAGCTACCTGAGCGAAAGACAGGTCACAGTCAGGTACGCTGGGGCACACGTAGACAGACCTACTTCGAAAGGTTGCATCCAAGGCTCGACGTGCGGTCCCTTGCTGTGGAACCTGTTACTGGACCCTTTGCTCCGGCGCGGTGGGGACCTTCGGGCTCACCTGCAGGCGTTCGCGGACGATATTTTAATTATCGCCGCGGCGCAGACTGTGGGTGAGCTCGAGGGCATCCTCAATGCCGCGCTGGACGCCGTGTCCGAGTGGGGAGAGGCGGCTAAGATGAGGTTCGCCGCTCGGAAGACCCAAGCTATGGTGGTCACCAGGAAGCGCGATGTAATCCCACCCAAGCTGAAGCTTGGAGGGGAGGACATCGCGTTCTCGGACGAGATCACCGTACTGGGTCTGACGATCGACAAGAACCTCAATTTTCTTAGTCACCTCAACAGGGTCTGCGGCAAAGCTATGGCTAGGTTCGGTATGGTGTCTAGAGCGGCCAGGGCGACTTGGGGCTTAAATGCCGATATCGTCCGGCTGCTCTACACTACCGTCATCGAGCCTACCATCCTCTACGCGGCCAACGTCTGGGCGCCTGTCGCGCAACGCGCGGGGGTCAGAGCCTTGCTCGACAGGGTGACCAGGGCCTTCGCGATCCGCATCGCGAAGGCCCACCGCACCACCTCCTACACAGCTGCCGTCCTCTTGGCGAGGATCCTCCCCCTCGACCTTAGGGCCGAGGAAGCTCTCCAGCTTTATGAGTTGAAGAGGGGGAGGCCCTTCGCCACGCTCCCGGGCCGGGAAGTCGAGCGCCGCTGCAGCCCGTTCACGCTGGCACACCCCGCCCTACGAACTTCAGTTGAGTTCGAGGAGGTGGCCAGCGTGGAGGAGCTCAGCAAGGTGCCCGACGATTGGGCCCGGGCCTATACGGACGGCAGCAAGATAGGGGGCAAAGTGGGCGGAGCGGTCACTCTGTGGAGAGATGGCGTTGAGGTCCGCACCAAGGGGTTCAGGCTGGAGGGATTCGCCTCCGTCTTCCAAGCGGAGATGGTGGCGATCTCCAAGGCTCTCGACCTCGTTGCCGCGGGTTCCGGTCCCGTCAGGGCGGGCGTCCTGAGCGACTCCAGATCTGCTCTGGAGTTGCTCAGGAACCCCTCACCCACACACCAGCTGGCCGTGAAAATTCACGGCCAGCTGGCTGACATTCGGGAAAACGGGGGCCTGATCCGGTTTTACTGGATCAAGGCCCACGTCGGGATCCCCGGCAACGAGCGGGCTGACGAGTTGGCCAAGAGGGCGGCGTTGTCTCGCAAGGACGCGGCAGCCTACGACCCGTATCCCGTCTCACATGCAAAATTGCAGGTGAGACGGGAGACGGTGGCAAAGTGGCAGGCCCGCTATAGCGAGTCTGCCACAGGCCGCGTCACCTCACTGTTCTTCCCGGACGTCGCATCGGCCCATAAAGTCCTTGGCAAATACACCATGTGTAATGCCAAGGCGCAGCTCCTGACGGGGCACGGCGGCTTTCGAGCGTACCTCCACAGGTTCAAGCTCGCGGGGAGTCCGTCCTGCATTTGTGATGACGTGACTCCCGAAACGCTGGAGCACCTGCTGGAGGAGTGCCCCCGTTTTGGAGCTGCTCGGGCCGATTGCGAGATTCTCGGGAGTCCGTCCTGCATTTGTGATGACGTGACTCCCGAAACGCTGGAGCACCTGCTGGAGGAGTGCCCCCGTTTTGGAGCTGCTCGGGCCGATTGCGAGATTCTCCTGGGAGCGGCGGTGAGGTGCGAGGCTTTCGCCGCCTTTATGGCCGACTCCAAGAGTCGAGAAGTCTTCTTGCCCTTCGCCCTGGCAGTGACGAAAGCGGCTTGTAAGGCTAATGGGGGTCGGATTTGAACTTGTTTTAATTCGGGTCTTTTTATCCTTTTATCTTTTCATCTTTTTATCTTTTTATCTTTTTATCTTTTTATTTCTTATATCATCAAATTTTCATGGACATCCCTATTTAAGAATTTTTTTAATATTTTTATTTTTACAGATAGGCCGGGCGTGAGGAGGGCGATCTGACTAGTAAAAGACTTGCAACTTTTACATTTTTACTTTTAACACTTTTATCTCAAATTTGACTCTGTATACACATTTTTAATTCTGGAATTATTTCTATGTTTTACTCTTATTGTCAGCCCCGGCGCCTCGCTTGTTACTACTCCTAGGAGTAGACAGAGACGAGGCGTCGGGGCACATATGGAATTTTAGCTTTTTAGGAATCGTGACCAATTTTACCATTTTATTTCTACAATTTTAACATTGACATTTATGTATATAATTTTAAACTTTTATCGACATTCACTCTATACAATTTTAAATTTTTACAATTTTAACCTTAGACATTTTAATTATATAACTTTAGTTTTAAATTAGCACATACTAACCTAACCTAACCTAACCTAACCTAACCTAACCTAACCTAACCTAACCTAACCTAACCTAACCTAACCTAACCTAACCTAACCTAACCTAACCTAACCTAACCTAACCTAACCTAACCTAACCTAACCTAACCTAACCTAACCTAACCTAACCTAACCTAACCTAACCTAACCTAACCTAACCTAACCTAACCTAACCTAACCTAACCTAACCTAACCTAACCTAACCTAACCTAACCTAACCTAACCTAACCTAACCTAACCTAACCTAACCTAACCTAACCTAACCTAACCTAACCTAACCTAACCTAACCTAACCTAACCTAACCTAACCTAACCTAACCTAACCTAACCTAACCTAACCTAACCTAACCTAACCTAACCTAACCTAACCTAACCTAACCTAACCTAACCTAACCTAACCTAACCTAACCTAACCTAACCTAACCTAACCTAACCTAACCTAACCTAACCTAACCTAACCTAACCTAACCTAACCTAACCTAACCTAACCTAACCTAACCTAACCTAACCTAACCTAACCTAACCTAACCTAACCTAACCTAACCTAACCTAACCTAACCTAACCTAACCTAACCTAACCTAACCTAACCTAACCTAACCTAACCTAACCTAACCTAACCTAACCTAACCTAACCTAACCTAACCTAACCTAACCTAACCTAACCTAACCTAACCTAACCTAACCTAACCTAACCTAACCTAACCTAACCTAACCTAACCTAACCTAACCTAACCTAACCTAACCTAACCTAACCTAACCTAACCTAACCTAACCTAACCTAACCTAACCTAACCTAACCTAACCTAACCTAACCTAACCTAACCTAACCTAACCTAACCTAACCTAACCTAACCTAACCTAACCTAACCTAACCTAACCTAACCTAACCTAACCTAACCTAACCTAACCTAACCTAACCTAACCTAACCTAACCTAACCTAACCTAACCTAACCTAACCTAACCTAACCTAACCTAACCTAACCTAACCTAACCTAACCTAACCTAACCTAACCTAACCTAACCTAACCTAACCTAACCTAACCTAACCTAACCTAACCTAACCTAACCTAACCTAACCTAACCTAACCTAACCT
>CAMZJJ010000074.1:0-7500 GCA_947308005.1 Yponomeuta malinellus | reverse complement strand
TTTTTTTTTTTTTTTTTTTTTTTTTTTTTTTTTGTTGACGGGGGGGAAATCTTCCAAAGATACCCGACACCCTGGGGGAGAGTGCCGGGTTATGTTGGATTTTTACCAACTAAAACCCCCCCGGTGGCCTTCGCTGCGCATAATAAGGGAGCCCCGGCAACTCGTAAGCGAACAACAGCTCGAGGCCCCCTGGCACTGTGCATTGCAGCACCCATCGCTTGCAGGCAAGCCTGCGGCACGGCTTCTTTACGGCAGTGTGCAGCCACTACACACCACCGACTTCCCGGAGCCGTTTGGATGGGCGGATCGAGCCCCCACTCTCACCGCCCACGACTCCAAGCCCCCTTTCAGTCGCCTCTTACGACAGGCAGGGGATACCGTAGCTCTATTCTAAGCCCGAGACTACAGGGCTGGAGCGGCAGGCGCTCCCGCGCTCCGCCTTCTCGTAGTCCTATTATTTGCCCGGACTACGGGGCTTGTGGGCCTGGCTGACGGCGGCTGTTGCCGTCGCGTCTTCGGCTCCGTCTTCGAGCGGGATCAGCCCTTTCGCGTTCTCGCTCGGCTTCCTCCTTCTGGGTCATTACGACTTCGCAGAAGGAGGTCACGGCTTTCCAATTCTCCTCGCTCTCCAACATGGCTGCCACCACGGCGGGCAGCGCGAGGTTGCCCCCAATCTTGGCCACCAGGTCACCGCGCTCAGACTGCCACGCCGGACACACTTCTAGAGTGTGCTGCGCGTCGTCGCAGTCCGCAGCGCAGTGGTGACATCGCGCCGACTCTTCGCGTCCGATCCTATTCAGGTACTCACTGAAACAGCCGTGTCCAGTGAGCACCTGCGTAAGCCGGAACGTGACGCTCCCGTACTCCCGGTGGTACCATTTGCCGAAGTTTGGCAAAATCGCACCGACCGTCCGCTTGTTGGCGCTCCGAGGCTCGCGGAGCCGCTGTCGCCACTCACGCCGTGCTCGCCGGTGTTCGACCTGCCGTAGCACTTCGACCGCCCTGGGTAGCACGGCTTCCTCCCCTTGGCGAATGTCGCGGAGCTGGTGGTACACCCTCGCGTCCATATCTGCCAGGATATCCAGGGGCGGAAACCGTGCCAAGACCGTTGCCGCATCGAAAGAGATTGTGCGGTAACCACGCGCGACTCTAATTGCCATCCGGCGCTGCACAGGCTTGAGCTTGTCCTTGCAGCGTGGGTCGCCGGACAGCCGGTCAGCCCATAGTGGCGCTCCGTACAGGGCGATTGACCGTACTACCCCCGCGTAGAGTCGGCGAACGTTCTCCCTAGGTCCCCCGAGATTTGGCAGGATCCGGTGCAGGGCACCCGCTACCTTATCGATCCGGGGGACCAGGCGGTCGAAATGCTCGACAAACTCCCACCTGCCATCAAGAACGACACCTAGGTACTTCATGTACCGCTTCGTTTGCACTACGGCGCCACCCACACAAACGTTCGAGATCGGTGGTTCCTCGCCCCGTGGGAGATCGTGGAACCACAAAGCCTCCGTCTTGTGGGGTGCCACCTCAAGGCCCAGCTCCCGGATCTTGCGCACAACGCAAGCCACTCCGGTCTCGGCAAGCCGAGTGGTCCGCTCAAAACCCTCCCCTTCTGCCAGGACCAGTGTATCGTCCGCGTAGCAGACGACACTAACGTCGCTGGGGAGTGCGATGCGGAGGACCACGTCGTAGGCGAGGTTCCAGAGCAGCGGTCCGAGAACTGAGCCCTGGGGAACACCGCAGTACATCTCTCGCTGATGGACCTCTGCGTCTTGACCAACGTATTCGATCTTCCGATCGCGCAAGTAGTCTCCGACAATAGCCTGGAGGTACGGGGGGATCTGGTGATGAACCAGCGCCGCTCTAATTGCGCTCCAGGGCAGGGAGTTAAACGCGTTGACAATATCGAGGCTTACAGCCAACACCACCCTGCCCTGGGACACCGCCTCCCCAGCGACCGAGCGCACTCGGAAGATGGCATCCACCGTGGAGCGCCCGTGCCGGAAGCCGAACTGGCAGTCCGACAAGTCCGGACCGACGCCCCACAGATGGAGCGTGAGGCGCTCAGCCAGCACCCGCTCGAGGAGTTTACCAGCCTCGTCCAGGAGACATATTGGTCGATACGCTGAGGGAGAGTCCACAGCCCTTCCCTCCTTCCGCAGGAGGACCAGTCGCGCCCGCTTCCAGTCGGAGGGAAAGGTCCCGGTGCGGAGGCAGCAGCTGAAGTGATGCCGCAGCCGGTCCCCCAAAGCGCCCAGGGCCAGAACCCAAGCGCGACCCGGTATCCCGTCAGGGCCCGGAGCGGTATTCCGCGCCGCCAGCCGCTTCACGGCCCGGTCCAACTCCTCTCTGTCTACATCGAGGTCCTCTGTCCAGGGGGCGGCGACCGCCACTGGCATGTCGTCCGTGTCCTCGATCCTCGGAAAGAGGGTATCGGCAATTCTTGTCACAAGGCCTGGGTCGAGCGTCTCTGTCAACGGAGGAACCCACGGTCTGAGCTTGCCCAGTACAGTTTTGTACGGGCGCCCCCATGGGTCTCCATTTAACAGCTCTAGGAGCTCTTCCCAGGCCCTGAGCTTGGCGTTCGACACGGCGATTTGGAGCGCCATTGTGGCCTGTCGGTACGGCAGGTAGGCCGCGGCTTTCTCCGCCTCCGTGGCCCGGCGTCGTCTTCGAGTCCTGGTGTAGAGCCGGCGGGCACGCAGGCACGCCGAGCGTAGCTGGGCCAACTCCTCCGACCACCAGTACGTCCCCCGACGGTCCGTAGGCCTGGTACGGGGCATCGACGCGTCGCAGATGGTGGTCATGACCTCCCTGAACCAAGCTGTCTCCGTTTCCGGGTTAGGACAGTCAGGCAACTCAGACCAAGCCGCTGTGGTGGCGGCGGCGCAGAGCAGGTCCCGGTCCAGCCTCTTGAGGGCCCAGCGCCTGGCGCGGCCACTGTCCCGAGTCTGTCGGCTGTTGGGAGATCTCAGCTTGATGTCGACTAAGATGTGGCGATGGTCAGACAGAGTGACAAACTCCTCCGCCACTCGCCAGCCCGACACCAAGCCGGAGGCCGCAGCATTTGCCCAGGACAGGTCGACGACTGACTCGCCCTGCCACCTCACGCACGTACTGACAGAGCCCCGGTTCAGGAGCCTGAGGTCAAGACTAGCCGCCCACTCAAGGACAGTCTCTCCTCTAGAATCATCCCGGGGCCCGCCCCAGGCACGAGCGTGAGCATTGAAGTCACCCACGACAATGACCGGGCGAGGCTGGCATCGGCGGACGCACGCCGCGACCCCGTCCAGGTAAGCCTCATACAGAGCGAGGCTTATGTTGGGCGACACATAACAGCCAACGACGGCCAGAGGCCCCCATTGGACCGCTACAACGCCCCGCCCCTTCTCCAGCAGTGAGCACGGCGGAGCTGAGTCGCCTCCTCCCCAGAATATAGCCACAGAGCCCCCGTCATCACCAAACCAACGAGGGTGGTTTGGGACACTGTAGGGCTCCGCGACAACGGCCAAGGCAATCCGCCACTCCGCGAGGGTCTGCAGTAACAGGTCCTGCGCCCCGCGGCAGTGGTTCAGATTGCCCTGAAGTAGCTTTAGGAGGAGCTCCGCTGTGTTTCCATGGCCTCCGCCGGGCCACCGCCCGGTTGGCTCGGTGTCAACAAGCCTGCTCCGCTGTTGCCTTGCGAGAGAGAAGCCTGCTCTCCTCTCTTTCCTTTCCTGCTCTTGGGAGGCCTACATTGTTTGCCGCCAAGTGGATGGTCCGAGCGGAGGCCCAAATCGGCGCAAAGCGGACATTTACGCGTCTCGGCAGTGCACGCGTTGGCCCTGTGCCCCGGCTCCCCACACGCATAGCAGCGGTCGCTGCGGTCCACGCTGTTGGGACACTGTCTCCGGACGTGCCCAGTCTCCAGGCAGCGGAAGCACTTTAAAGGCCTCGCCGCCAGGGCCTCGACCCGAACCGAGATCCAGCCTCCAACAAGAAGCCGGGGCAAAGCAACCACTCTGCGAACCGCCGTCAACGGGCACTGCACCCAGGCCGAACCGAGTCGGCGGGCAGAGTGGCGGATCTGTCCAACCTTGACCTGGTCGACAGTGCACTCGCCCGCCGAAGCAACCGCAGCCGCGACCTCCTCCCGAGTGATTGACTCGTCCAGTCCGAACACCCGGAGCTCGCCGGTCTTCACGGGGCGCGTGACTTTCACGCCCAGCTCGGAGAGCACCGTCGTCAGGCGGGCGGCCAGCTGGTCGGCCTTAACGGCACAGTCGGCGCCACTCACCTCCAAAACCAGGCCGCCGGTGATTGCCCGCTTTTGGCGGACATCCGCGATGCCGCAGTCCGCGAGCCTCACTCGAGACCTGGCGGTGGCCATCACTTGCGCGTAGGTCACCTCGGACCCTTCTGGCACCGTCAGCGTGATGGCTGCGGATGCGGGCGGGCGCGCCAGCTTCGGCTTTACAGGGCCCTTTGCCGACGGCCTCCCCGGGTTCACGCTGGGCGCATTTAAGACGCCTGGGTTTGCCCTCCTCCTGGTCACCGTAGCCCAGGTTTGGGCCGCTGGGGCAGGGCGCTCTGGTGGGGGTCCAGAGCCTGATGGCACCGCCGGGATTGGAGCAGGCGGAGGCAGCGCAGTCTGCGCCTTCTTCCTCGCTCGTTTTTTCCGGGCAACCGCTGCAGGCTTTGTGGCCGCCGTTGTCGCGGGCGTCGTTTGCGCCGGTGCCGCCACTTTTTTCCCCAGCGGAGGGCGGAGAGCCCTATCCGGGAAAAGTTCCGCAGTAAATTTGGTGATCCTCTCGTCCATGAGCCTCGCCACCTGACTCAAGGTGAGAGGCACCTGCTTAGCTGGTGGCTCCTGCTCTCGAGGCCCGCTGGGTGTTGGCCCAGACGCAGCACCATCCTTACGGCGGAGGGCTTGCAGCTCTGCCGCCATGCAGGCCATCCTGGCCTCCAGACTGGAGACCCTAGAGCGCAGGGCAGCGTTCTCGCGCTCCAAGGACTCATTAGTCGCCGAAGGTTTGGTTCGCTGCGACAACTCGTCTGAGGCAGCCTTCGCGACTCGAGCGGCCAGACGCAACTCGCGGACATAGTTCCCCTTCAAGTTCTTGGACTTGTTGGCGATGCTCTCCACCACTGTGAGCTTTTCTATGATGCGAGCTCCAAGATCCGCCGCAGGCTGGTTCCGCATCTCTTCCGCCAACTCACCCATGTCGGGTAGGCATCGGTATGCCTTGATTTGGGCATCGGTGAGCGACCGGGCGTCGTCGTCTTCGTCGCTTTTCTGCTCAATCGATTTGCCAGCAGCTCGATTCTTCGCCCGCTTTTGAGTGGGCGTCGTCGCGCTCGACGCCAGCGGACGCTTCCGACGCTGGGACTCCTTTGACGTCACTGACGTGCACGACATCAGCGAGGCGTCCGAGTCGTAGTCGCTCTCCCGAAGAGCGCTACTACGGGTGACCGGGCGAACAAAATCGACATCCGGTCGCCGTTCCATCGCAGAGGTGCCCGCAGGACACCTCTCATCAACATCGCAGGCCGCGGCCTTGCCGCTCCAAGCACCACTTGTGGTGCCAGAAGCGGCAAAACTACCCGCGGCAGTCACCCTATCAACATCATTTTTATTTGGGGGGGGGGTTTTACTTGGTTCCATATTGTTCCCACGAGTACGGGAGAAATGGTGGTCCATCTGGGCAGAGATCCCTGTACCCAAGATAACCCTGATACACCTGGGAGGGCGGGCGGTATCCCAGGGTTGGCCGCTAATGACTGATGCACTCCCCAGCCGCTCTTTCGAGCATCCCGACGCCGCGTTGCCCCAGCGCCGAGAGTTGAGGATTTATTATAGAGGTTGTCTCCTCGCGGTCCGGCCGGTTAAGGCAAGACCCTCGGTCCCAACAAGTTGGGATTACGATGTGCTATCGCACACAGACCACGACTCTAAAAGTAGAGTGGGTGTGTGCCCCATCTGAGACCTGACCAACTCAGGGCCCAGACGACCATCCCAGCCAGATTATTCGCCGTTAGCCAGCAAGATCTCATAAAGAGAAGTTACTGACTAACGCCCAGGGTGCACCGGCCCTTGCCACTGCCTTTCTACCGGATTCAAAGAATCAAGTAGAACGGCAGCAGCGCGGGCAAACGAGGAGGTTATCTGGCATCGCACCCCAACCTAACCTAACCTAACCTAACCTAACCTAACCTAACCTAACCTAACCTAACCTAACCTAACCTAACCTAACCTAACCTAACCTAACCTAACCTAACCTAACCTAACCTAACCTAACCTAACCTAACCTAACCTAACCTAACCTAACCTAACCTAACCTAACCTAACCTAACCTAACCTAACCTAACCTAACCTAACCTAACCTAACCTAACCTAACCTAACCTAACCTAACCTAACCTAACCTAACCTAACCTAACCTAACCTAACCTAACCTAACCTAACCTAACCTAACCTAACCTAACCTAACCTAACCTAACCTAACCTAACCTAACCTAACCTAACCTAACCTAACCTAACCTAACCTAACCTAACCTAACCTAACCTAACCTAACCTAACCTAACCTAACCTAACCTAACCTAACCTAACCTAACCTAACCTAACCTAACCTAACCTAACCTAACCTAACCTAACCTAACCCACCGAAAAAGTAATTCTGAGAATTCCACTTACCTGCTCGTGCCGCACCTTTTTGTAAGCGTCTCACTCCCAGCTATCCGCCCCTGAAAGCAAAATAATATTAGATACAGTATTTTTCGAGTAATTAAATAAAAACACATCATTTTCTTCATTTTTCCACATTTTTCTACATTTTTTCCCTTTAAATTTTCCGAAACTCACCCGTTCTCATATAAAACACCACCGCTGACATAGCGGGACACCCCCGCGTCGATAGACACCGCATTTATAGTGATACGGTGGTGTTTCCTCGAACTCCATACATAGCGTCAAGCAAAAAGTTCACCTTAGGGATAGAATAGTTTCATACATCACCGAAAAAGTAATTCTGAGAATTCCACTTACCTGCTCGTGCCGCACCTTTTTGTAAGCGTCTCACTCCCAGCTATCCGCCCCTGAAAGCAAAATAATATTAGATACAGTATTTTTCGAGTAATTAAATAAAAACACATCATTTTCTTCATTTTTCCACATTTTTCTACATTTTTTCCCTTTAAATTTTCCGAAACTCACCCGTTCTCATATAAAACACCACCGCTGACATAGCGGGACACCCCCGATTTTTGCCCGCCACCCACCCCGCCGCCCCGCCCCACCGACCCTTGGTCGATACCCTTACCACGAGGTATTTTTTTTTGAGGGAAAAAAGGCATTTTTGGCCGCTGACACTTTTTCGCGAGGATGTTGAGGTCGCCGGTTGGGTCGACCTCTTGTCTAAGGACGAGTGACATTTTGGACCCCTCCGGCACGGCGCCCCCCCTCCTAGGTGACAGTCAGGACTCGATTTGCACCATTTCGACCGCCTCACCACCCATCACGCCG
>CAMZJJ010000073.1:0-40059 GCA_947308005.1 Yponomeuta malinellus | reverse complement strand
GGGAAACAGGCTGGACTACGTGCCAATATGGACTTACCAATTGACACGCCGTCCGAACCCGCCTTCACCTTGAACGAAGTCACAGAAAACTTAAAAGGGATGAACCACAAGCGAGCCCCTGGATTAGACCATCTCACTGCTGATATATGTCTCCGTGTCGCTCTGTGGTTCCCAGACATCGTATTGGGAATCATGAATTGCAGTCTCCGGCTCCAGTACTTTCCCAAGAGCTGGAAGACTGCTACAGCTAAAATTATCCCTAAACACAACAAATCCAATCATGACCAATTGTCCAGCTTTCGGCCCATTGGACTGCTGAATGTGTACGGCAAGCTTTTGGAGCGGCTGATTGTGAACCGACTCACCCACCATCTCGAAACAACGCACAACACCTCTCCGAACCAATTTGGATTTAAATGTCAAAAGTCCACTGTCATGGCCATCAACGAGGCCCTGAACACAATCAAATTCGCAAAGTCCCAAGGTGAACAGGTGATCGGCGTCTCGCTGGACATTAAGGCTGCCTTTGACCGCGCCTGGTGGCCGGCCATCTTCGCTAGGCTCCGAGACGCCGACTGCCCCAGTAACATTTATCGCCTCTTGCTGAATTATGTTCAAGACCGAGAAGTACAAATTAATTTCGCCGACTGCAAAGTTAGGAAATTTATGTCCAGGGGGTGTGTGCAGGGCTCGGTCACCGGCCCATTACTCTGGAACCTAATATTGGACGAACTCTTGACCATGCCGATGCCAGCCGGGTGCCGCCTTCAGGCATACGCTGACGATGTGCTATTGATCGCACACGCCAGAGACATCATATCCCTCCAACACATCATCAACTCGGCACTGAATGCTATTATTACCTGGGGCCAAGGAGTTAAGCTCGAATTTGGCCCGGACAAGACCCAGGCAATAGCATTCACTCAACGCGCTGCCCGCTGCAGGATATTCGTTCATAACCAGCCTCTACAATTCGTAAACCAAATAAAGTATCTAGGAATAATAATCGACAGACGACTCACCTTCATCCCGCACGCAACATACGTCATTGACAAGGCTCAAAAACTTTACAACCGTCTGACCATCTTTGTCCGACCCACGTGGGGTGTACATCCGGACAATGTCCGGACAATATACACTCACGTGATAGAACCCATCGTCTGTTATGGCGCCGGCATTTGGTCCAGTGCCATCAAATTTCAACACGTCCAACAGCGGCTACTTTCCATGCAACGACTCTTTGCCATAAAGATGGTTCAGGGGTTCCGCACCCTGAGCACCGCAGCATCCATATCCCTGGCACAACTTACCCCTCTTCCGGCGAAGGTGGCCGCTGTCGGAGATATTGAGGCTTCTAAACTCCTGGGTACTTCCTCGATGCTACCCACTGATGTCCCCATCGAGATTCCGACACCACCATCTGAACTCATACACCCCGCCCTTAGACGAGGCATTGAGTGCTCCGAGATCCACTCCACCTCTGACCTTGAGCGTATCCTTAACAATAACTCACTACGTATATACACGGACGGCAGTCGGCACGACGGCCGAGTCGGAGCTGCCTTCGTAGTGCAGAATTCCCAGGGAGACCGAGGGGCTGTAAGAAAGTTCAAGCTTCATGACAGCTGCTCGGTCTTCCAGGCAGAAATGCTAGCAATAGAAAAGTCCAGCGAATACATCATCCAAAACAACCCTCCACATACCATCATTATTTCTGATAGCAAGTCCGCTCTCATGGAGTTAGCAAACACGTACAGTACCAACAGTTTCGCGGTACGCACCCACAAAAACCTCTTGCAGGCTCGAACATCCGGGCTAGTGGTCGAGTTCGCGTGGATCAAGGCCCACGCAGGATTCGAAGGCAACGAAATGGCAGATGCTGCCGCAAAACTAGCCGCTAATGCTCATAAGACGCCAGAACACATACAAACCCCAATCAGCTACATCAAATACTGGAATAAACAAAACTGTATTGCTGAATCAGAAAAACTGTATAACAACCCCACCGCTTGCATACACACAAAGACACTCCTTCCATCCTATTCCGACCTACAAACATACCTCTCAATAGTTCCACCAAGATTTGCAATCACACAGTTCTTAACAAATCACGGCTTTCACAAAGAATACCTTCACCGATTTCACATCGTAGAAAACGATAAATGTCCCTGTGACAATTCAACACCTCAAACCCTCAAACACCTCATTGAATTGTGCCCCCGTTTTGCCGCCAAACGCCAAGACCACTTAATAACCTCCAACATACATAATATCCAACCTTTTACCCTAAACCAAATCATTCAGAAAGAGGACACCACCAACAGCTTTCACAGCCTGATCACTCATATAGTATCAGAGCTGAAAAACTTTAACAAATAAAGCAATCATCCTCTCCATACAAACCCACAAATTCAACACCATACAAAACCAAAAGCTGTTTCCTAGGAAGTAATCCAATAGCTCCGAAGAAACAGTCAAATCAAAACGATTTCTCAAAAAAAAAAAAAAAAAAAAAAAAAAAACCTAACCTAACCTAACCTAACCTAACCTAACCTAACCTAACCTAACCTAACCTAACCTAACCTAACCTAACCTAACCTAACCTAACCTAACCTAACCTTTTTTTTTTTTTTTTTTTTTTTTGTTGACGGGGGGGAAATCTTTCAAAGATACCCGACTCCTCAGGGACAGAGCCGGGTTATGTAGGATTTCCACCTACTAAAACCCCCCCGGTGGCCTTCATCGTGCATGGTGGGGGAGCTCCGGGCACTCTGACGAACTCATCCGAAGCCCCCCTGGCACTTGGTGCATTGTGCACCTCGCCCTGGCTCAGCCATAGCCCTCCACAGGTGCTGGTGCACCCACGGCGTCGCAGGGCCACCCTGTGTCGCCGTCTTCCCAGAGCCGCGTGAACGGACGGATTGAGTCCCCGCTCTCACCGTCCGCGACTCCAGGGTCCCCATTTAGTCGCCTCTTACGACAGGCAGGGGATACCGTAGCCCTATTCTGAACCCGAAACTACAGGGTTGTGGCAGCCCGACGCCTTCGGGCTTAGGGGCCTGGACGGCGGCGCCCACCGCGACCGCCGCCCCTTCGGCTCCTTCTCCGAGCGGGGTCTGCCCTCTCCCGCTCCCGCTCTGCTACCTCCTTCTGCGTCATCACGTTCTCGCAGAAGGTGGTCACTGCCTTCCATTGTTCCTCTCCCTGTACCATGGCGCCTACCACGCTAGACAAGGAGAGGTTTCGCCCGATGACAGCGGTGAGCTCGCTTCGCGCGGCCTGCCACGCCGGGCAGACCTCGAGGGTGTGCTGCGCGTCATCGCAGTCGCCACCACAGTGATGGCACCGCGTCGACTCCTCACGTCCAATCCTATTCAGGTACTCACTGAAACAACCATGTCCAGTGAGCACCTGAGTAAGTCTGAACGACACGGCACCATACCCCCGGTTCAGCCATCCGTCGAAGTTAGGCAGTATTGCCCCGACCACCCTCTGACGAGCGCTCCTGGGCTCTCGGAGCCGCTCTTGCCACTCGCGCTGGGCCCGTTGGTGTTCCTCCAACCGGAGCATCCCGACCGCCCTAGGGAGCGGATTTCCACCCTCTTGGCGGATGTCGCGGAGACGGTGATACACCCTCGCGTCCATACTCGCCAGTAGGTCAAGGGGCGGAAACCGCGCCAAGACCGTCGCCGCCTCGAAGGATATCGTGCGATACCCGCGTGCAACCCTTATGGCCATCCGACGCTGCACGCTTTTCAGCTTGCCTCTGCAGCGTGGGTCGCCAGACAGCCTATCTGCCCACAGAGGTGCTCCATAAAGGGCTATGGATCGCACGACTCCCGCGTAGAGGCGGCGAACGCTCTCTTTTGGCCCCCCGAGATTGGGCAGGATACGGTGCAGAGCACCCGCTACCCCATCGATCCGAGGAACCAGTCGGTCGAAGTGCTCCACAAATTCCCACCGGCCATCGAGGACGACGCCCAGGTACTTCAGGTACCGACCGACCTGTACCCTCGCACCGCCCACGCCCACCGACGAACTCGGTGGCTCCACTCCCCGCGGGAGGTTGTGGAACCATATGGCCTCGGTCTTGTGCGGGGCCACCTCGAGCCCAAGCTCTCTGATTTTGCGCACGACGCATGCCACTCCAAGCTCGGCCAGCCGAGTGGTCTCCCCAAAGTCGACCCCCTCCGCCAACACCAGCGTGTCGTCCGCATAGCAGACCACATGCACGTCGTTGGGGAGGAGGATTCTGAGGACCACGTCGTACGCCAGGTTCCACAAAAGGGGCCCCAGAACGGACCCCTGAGGAACACCGCAGAAGACCCCCCTCCGGTGGACAGTCCCGTCCTGACCCAGGTACTCAATGCTCCTGTCCCGCAGGTAAGCTCCCACAATGGACCGCAGGTACGGGGGCAGCTGGTGGTAAGCCAATGCCGCCCTGATTGCCCTCCAGGGCAGGGAGTTGAAGGCATTGACAATGTCAAGGCTCACAGCCAATACTACCCTGCCCCGGGACACCGCCTGCTCGGCGACTGAGCGCACCCGGAAGATAGCGTCCACCGTGGAGCGGCCATGCCGGAAGCCGAACTGGAAGTCCGATAGATCCGGGCCGACCTGCCACAGGTGGAACGTGATGCGCTCAGCCACCACCCGCTCGAAGAGCTTACCCGCTTCGTCCAGGAGGCATATGGGCCGGTATGCAGAGGGAGAATCCGCGGCCCTGTTCTCCTTCCGCAGGAGGACAAGTCTCGCCCGCTTCCAACCGGAGGGAAAAGTCCCTGTGCGAAGGCAGTTGCCGAGCAGCACCCTAAACCGGTCCCCCACAGCGCCTAGGGCCAAAACCCAGGCGCGGCCTGGAATACCGTCCGGGCCAGGGGCGGTGTTGCGCGCTGCCAGGCGTCTCACGGCCCGGTCCAGCTCATCCTGGGTGACGCCCAGGTCGTCGGTCCACCGAGAGGGTTCTGCTCTTGTCGCGGCCGCTTCCTGTGGGGTATCCTCGATCCGGGGAAAGAGGGTATCCACCACTTCCGCCACTAGTTCTGGGTCGAGCGTCTCCGTCAAGGGAGGGACCCACGGTCTGAGCTTGCCCAGTACAATTTTGTACGGGCGCCCCCATGGGTCTCCGTTGAGCGTTTCGAGAAGCTCTTCCCAGGCCCTGGCCTTGGCGTTTGCAACCGCGACCTGGAAAGCCTTTACGGCGTCCCGGTACGGAGTGTATGCTGCGGCCTTCTCCTCGGCCGTGGCTAGGCGTCGTCTCCGGACCCTGGTAAAAGCACGCCGAGCGCGCAGGCATGCCTCCCGCAGGTGCGCCAGCTCCTCCGACCACCAGTGCACGGCTTTCCGGGTTGAGCGTCTGGCTCGGGGCATTGCGGCGTCGCATATGTCCGTCATGCGCTCCCCAAACCAGGCTGCTTCGGCCTCCGGCTCCGCTTCGTCCGGCACCTCCGACCAGGCCGCCGTGTTGGCCGCGGCAACGAGTGTGTCCCGGTCCATGCGAACCTAACCTAACCTAACCTAACCTAACCTAACCTAACCTAACCTAACCTAACCTAACCTAACCTAACCTAACCTAACCTAACCTAACCTAACCTAACCTAACCTAACCTAACCTAACCTAACCTAACCTAACCTAACCTAACCTAACCCTTTTTTTTCCCTTTAAATTTTCCGAAACTCACCCGTTCTCATATAAAACACCACCGCTGACATAGCGGGACACCCCCGATTTTTGCCCGCCACCCACCCCGCCGCCCCGCCCCACCGACCCTTGGTCGATACCCTTACCACGAGGTATTTTTTTTTGAGGGAAAAAAGGCATTTTTGGCCGCTGACACTTTTTCGCGAGGATGTTGAGGTCGCCGGTTGGGTCGACCTCTTGTCTAAGGACGGGCGACATTTTGGACCCCCCTGGCATGACGGGCCCCCCCCCAGAGGACAGTCAGGACGCTAATTGCACCATTCCGTCCGCCCCACCATCCACCATACCGGAAACAACGGAGAAAACAGGGAGCTCCCGCTTTAAAAGCAGGCTTACCGAGGCAAAGGCCTGTCTGACTAAAGCGAAAACACACCTAGCGGACTCGAGGAACCTTAGAGCCGACCTGAAGACGGGAATCACCCAGGCTGTTGACAGACTATACCAGCTGCTAAAAGAGTCAGAAGGCGACAACACCTCGAAGAAGGACCGTAGGGAGCAGGGGACGAGGGTGGAGAGAGAGGAAGGCCTCCCCGCTGCCGACGCTATGAAGGCTCTCGTGGAAAAATTAGACGAACACAGAAAGGTAGTGGAGGAGAGCAAGGCACGTACGATTGCACTGACAAAACAGCTGGAACAATCCTCCTCAGTGAACACGCAACTAGCCGAGCTCTCCTCTACCCTCGCTAGCGCGCCTCTGTCTGCCGTGCCTATACACGAGCTTAAAGAGCAAATAGCGGAACTAGGAGATCAACTAAGGACAGTGAGGCCATCCCACGATACGTATGCCTCAATACTCGCGAAGGCCAAGCCACAGGCGATACATTCTATAGTAATCACATCTACCGAGGAAAACGACAAGAGCGAGGACGTGATTGGCAAGGTAAGAAAGGCGATAGATGCTACATCGAGTGGTATACGGGTGGATCGCATCAGAAAGGCACGCGACCAGAAAGTCATTATCGGATGCCAGACAAAGGAGGAACTCTCGAAAGTCACCAAAAAAATTAAAGAGACGGATCCGAATCTACTCGTAGAGGAAAAAACAAATAAAGACCCACTGGTGATTCTCCGGGACGTCCTCTCCTTTAACACCGACGGAGACATTGAAAAGGCGCTGGAGAACCAGAACGGCCATATCCTAGGGAACATCCCAGAGAACGAACGCCGCATCTCGGTCAAATACAGAAAGAGAGCGAGGAACCCACATGAATGCCACGTGGTGCTGCAGGTATCACCGAAGGTGTGGCAACAGCTGACAAGCGCTGGGAAGGCACACATAGATCTCCAACGAATTAACGTGAAGGACCAGACCCCACTGATTCAATGTTCTCGCTGTCTCGGCTATGGACACGGCAGGAAACTCTGCACGGAGACGATCGACCTATGCAGCCATTGCGGCGGCCCACACGTGCGTTCAGAATGTGCAGCATACCTAGCGGGGGAGATGCCTGCCTGTCGCAACTGTCACCTGGCAAAGTTGGAAAAGACAGACCATAACGCCTTCGACGAAAAATGCCCAATAAGATCCAAGTGGGATGCTCTGGCGCGATCGAGAGTCGCATATTGTTAACAAAGGTCTCCATAAACCAAAACAGTATAAATAGAGCCACACAGGAGATGCCTGAAATACAGAAATATAAGGTAATGCAGGGAAACTTACAGAGAAAAAGACTGGCCACAAAAGAACTTCTACAAGAGTGCCAAAAAAGAAAGGTCGCCTTCGCGCTGGTGCAAGAACCTTATGTTGGATCAGGGGGGGAACTCTCTCAACAAACCGGCTTCAGAGTGGTACAGTGTGTCCGGAACCGCACGAAACCAGTAAAGGCAGCGATAGTTGTGTTCGACGACAATATAAATATTGTCGCCGATACAACATTAATAACAGAAAATGTCTCTGTCGCGATCCTAAAAACAGATACCTGGAAGGTTGGTGTTATATCAATCTACTTCGAAGATAGCATTCCCATAGAACCATACCTCGAGCAAATCAAAACACTGCAGAAGGAGCTTGAAACCGGAAATGTCATCATTGGCGGAGACGCCAATGCATGGAGTCCCTGGTGGGGAAGCGAGTCGGAGGACCACCGAGGGGAAGCTCTCGCGGGAACCATCGATGAGATGGGAATGCATATATTAAATGAAGGGAACGAGCCCACCTTTTTTACAATCAGAAACGGGAAGATCTACAAAAGTATAGTGGATGTCACGGTGTGTAGTCAAGCTTTGATTGGGTTGATTGACGACTGGAAAGTTGACCCAGGAGTGACCAGCTCTGACCATAATGCCATAAGCTACTCAGTTATGCTGGAAAAACCAAAAGAAACCAGACAACATCAAACCACCAGGAAGTATAACACCAAAAAAGTCAATTGGAACGAATTTGAGAGTAAAATAAAAAAAGAATTAGAACTAAACAAAATCAACGTAGAACAAATAGAGAATATTCAGACAAAGGAGCTATTAAAAGAGAAAGTGAGCGAATACATTGGACTTATAGAAAAAATATGTAATGAAATAATACCTGAAAAAAAAAGGAAAACGAAAATGCACTTACCTTGGTGGACTGAAGAACTGCATAAAATGAAGAAAGAGATGGTCACAAAGAAGCGGAGGATTAGATGCGCAGCTCCACGCCGAAGACAGCACGTGATCAAGGAATACCTGGAAATAAAAGAAAGATACGAGTTAGAAGCCATGAGAGCACAAACGGAGAGCTGGAAAAAATTCTGTAGCACCCAGGATAGAGAGAGCCTCTGGGATGGCATATATAGAGTCCTGCGGAATACTTCAAAAAGACACGAAGATTTAGCACTAATCCGAGACGGAATATCGCTCAGCCCAGAGGAATCTGTAGAGTTACTGGCAAATACATTTTTTCAAAAAGACACTATCACAGATGACCAAGAGGAGCATACTACAATGCGGGAAATAGCAGCAGATGGCGAAAGGGATACACCTGATGATGTCCATGATCCACCCTTTACAGTGGAAGAACTACACTATGCAATGAACAGTTTCAATCCTAAAAAAGCTCCTGGTGCGGATGGAGTCACCGCGGACATATGCGTGGAAGTCATCAAGGCAAACACAGAAGTCTATCTGCACATGGCCAACAAGTGTCTTGAACTGTCCTATTTTCCCGTTGAATGGAAAGAAGCGACAATCGTGGTTCTAAGAAAACCCGGGAAAAGTGACTACACGCATCCGAAGGCGTATAGACCAATAGGGCTGCTGTCGCTACTGGGAAAAGTGCTGGAAAAAATGTTGGTCAGAAGAATTCGCTGGCATATTCTGCCAAAGGCAAATCCAAGACAATACGGTTTCATGCCTCAGCGCTCAACAGAAGACTCACTATACGACCTAGTGCAACATATCAGGCAACAACTGGAGAACAAGCTGATAAATGTGGTTGTCTCGTTAGATATCGAAGGAGCGTTCGATAGCGCTTGGTGGCCGGCGATAAAATACCAGCTGATGGAAAAAGAGTGTCCAAAGAACTTGAGGAAGCTAGTCAGCAATTATCTGGAAAATCGGAAAGTATGCGTCAGATATGCCGGAGCGGAGATCACGCAGTCGACAACGAAGGGGTGCATACAAGGCTCAATTGGAGGGCCAACGTTCTGGAACATCCTGTTGGATCCCCTTCTGGGTGAGATCGAAAAACAGGGTATCCACTGCCAAGCCTTCGCGGACGACGTGGTCTTAGTGTTTACAGGAAGCTCAGTATCCGCCATCGAAGCTCAGGCAGAACAAGTCCTCGGCCTTGTGTATGCATGGGGAAAGCGAAACAAACTAAAGTTCGCACCGCATAAAACTATGGCTATGGTTGTGACCAAAAAACTAAAAGTTGACACCCCATGCATACGCATGGCCGACACTTGCGTACAGATTGTGGAAGAAATGAAAATACTAGGTGTTACCATTGACAATAAACTGACGTTCAACAGCCACGTAAAACAGATGTGCCAAAAAGCCACAAATCTCTACAAGCCACTGGCCAGAGCAGCAAAAATCAAATGGGGACTGAACTCGGAGGTGGTTAGGACCATATATGTAGCGGTCATTGAGCCCATAATGCTTTATGCAGCCAGCGTCTGGGCACCGGCAACCAAGAGACTCAATATTCAAAAGCAATTAAACCTGGTGCAGAGAGGATTCGCCCAAAAGATTTGCAAATCATATAGAACGGTGTCTTTGAACTCGGCGCTGACACTTTCCGGCCTATTGCCACTCGACCTCCGTGTGCAGGAAGCGGCGCGTCTTTACGAGGCAAAACGTGGAAAATCTCAAGAAATGACTGAAGGAAGAGAAGTGGAAACAAGATCGAGTTTCCTAAAAGCCATTCATCCAGCTGAAGAGATAGAGGTGGATTTCACATGCCTTGAAGACCTAGGAAAAGAAACAGTGGAAGAGCATAAAATAGCGGGACTAAGGTTGTTCACAGATGGGAGTAAAATCGAAGGTAAGGTCGGAGCTGCGCTATCGTGCTGGGAAGACGACAAAGAAACCATAGCGAAAAAATTCAAACTCGAACGCTTCTGCTCCGTCTTCCAAGCCGAAATGTTCGCGCTCTACCAAGCAACAAACCTGGCAATTAAGAAAAAGTGAACATCTTTAGCGACGCTAGATCAGCGCTAGAACTGCTAAAGGACAGAAACACATACCACCCACTAGCAGTAGCGATAAAGGAAAACCTCCGACATCTCAAAGCGACAGGCAAACACCTGCGACTCTTTTGGATTCGAGCTCATGTGGGAATAGATGGCAATGAAAGGGCAGATGCTCTTGCAAAACAGGCCGCGTTAAACTTAAAGACCAAGGCAAACTACGACCAGTGCCCGATATCGTACATAAAAAGCGAGATTAGAAAAGAAACGGTTGGTATGTGGAACGAAAGGTATAAGAAAGGTGAAACAGCCTCAACCACAAAACTCTTCCTTCCGGATATCGAGACGGCACACAGATTTTTACGGAAAATAAGGCTGACCCCTGTATTAGTACAACTAATGACCGGTCATGGGGGTTTCGGTCAGTACCTACACCGGTTCAAATGTAAAGACAGTCCAGCATGTGTATGCGACCCGAATATTGAAGAAACGGTACAACACTTGATACTGGACTGTCCACAGTTTGGAAAACATAGATACGACATACAACAGCAAATAGAAATTAAAATATGTGAAGAAACAATACCCGATGTCCTAAGAGATGTACATAGTAGGGATAAGTTTTTAGAGTTCTGTAGCATAGTTGTACAAATAGTAAATAAGAGGAATAAGAACTAAGATATATAAAAAAAAAAAAAAAAAAAAAAAAAAAAAAATATATATATATATATAATATCTGTAAAGTTTAAATGTAACTATTGTGCTGTAACTGTAAATATTGTGATGAAAATTACGGGAAAAGAAATTTGATTGACTGTAAAGTAATTGAATATATTGTGCAAAAACGGGAAAAAAAAAAAAAAAAAAAAAAAAAATTATAATACTTAATAATAGCAATAAGAAATTAAGTCGAATCTAGATGACACAAATTACTTTAATTGTCTGTAAAGGGTAACTGTAACTATTGTGCTGTAACTGTAAATATTGTGCTAAAATTTAAGTTGTGAAAAAAAAAAAAAAAAAAAAAAAAAAAAGAAAAAAAAAAAAAAAAAAAAAAAAAAAAGTTAAGATAAATAATTTAAGGTATAAAGAACATTGATTGCCTGTATTATATTTAAACTGTATTATAATGTGTAACTACCTCCAGTAACCAGATATACTAAGATGCAAAAGGTCTCCGACCACCATGTCGGAGGAAACCAGAAAGGGGGAGGGGTTTAGTCCGTAGGCTGCTGGGAGAAATTCCCAGTAGAGTCGGGCATGCCGCCGTGTGTTAGGGCACGGCGGTATACATGAGTATTCCCCTCCTCCTACATACAAAAAAAAAAAAAAAAAAAACCTAACCTAACCTAACCTAACCTAACCTAACCTAACCTAACCTAACCTAACCTAACCTAACCTAACCTAACCTAACCTAACCTAACCTAACCTAACCTAACCTAACCTAACCTAACCTAACCTAACCTAACCTAACCTAACCTAACCTAACCTAACCTAACCTAACCTAACCTAACCTAACCTAACCTAACCTAACCTAACCTAACCTAACCTAACCTAACCTAACCTAACCTAACCTAACCTAACCTAACCTAACCTAACCTAACCTAACCTAACCTAACCTAACCTAACCTAACCTAACCTAACCTAACCTAACCTAACCTAACCTAACCTAACCTAACCTAACCTAACCTAACCTAACCTAACCTAACCTAACCTAACCTAACCTAACCTAACCTAACCTAACCTAACCTAACCTAACCTAACCTAACCTAACCTAACCTAACCTAACCTAACCTAACCTAACCTAACCTAACCTAACCTAACCTAACCTAACCTAACCTAACCTAACCTAACCGCTCGCCTCGCCGCTCGGAAGACCCAAGCTATGGTGGTCACCAGGAAGCGCGATGTAATCCCACCCAAGCTGAAGCTTGGAGGGGAGGACATCGCGTTCTCGGACGAGATCACCGTACTGGGTCTGACGATCGACAAGAACCTCAATTTTCTTAGCCACCTCAACAGGGTCTGCGGCAAAGCTATGGCTAGGTTCGGTATGGTGTCTAGAGCGGCCAGGGCGACTTGGGGCTTAAATGCCGACATCGTCCGGCTGCTCTACACTACCGTCATCGAGCCTACCATCCTCTACGCGGCCAACGTCTGGGCGCCTGTCGCGCAACGCGCGGGGGTCAGAGCCTTGCTCGACAGGGTGACCAGGGCCTTCGCGATCCGCATCGCGAAGGCCCACCGCACCACCTCCTACACAGCTGCCGTCCTCTTGGCGAGGATCCTCCCCCTCGATCTTAGGGCCGAGGAAGCTCTCCAGCTTTATGAGTTGAAGAGGGGGAGGCCCTTCGCCACGCTCCCGGGCCGGGAAGTCGAGCGCCGCTGCAGCCCGTTCACGCTGGCACACCCCGCTCTACGAACTTCAGTTGAGTTCGAGGAGGTGGCCAGCGTGGAGGGGCTCAGCAAGGTGCCCGACGATTGGGCCCGGGCCTATACGGACGGCAGCAAGATAGGGGGCAAAGTGGGCGGAGCGGTCACTCTGTGGAGAGATGGCGTTGAGGTCCGCACCAAGGGGTTCAGGCTGGAGGGATTCGCCTCCGTCTTCCAAGCGGAGATGGTGGCGATCTCCAAGGCTCTCGACCTCGTTGCCGCGGGTCCCGGTCCCGTCAGGGCGGGCGTCCTGAGCGACTCCAGATCTGCTCTGGAGTTGCTCAGGAACCCCTCACCCACACACCAGCTGGCCGTGAAAATTCACGGCCAGCTGGCTGACATTCGGGATAACGGGGGCCTGATCCGGTTTTACTGGATCAAGGCCCACGTCGGGATCCCCGGCAACGAGTGGGCTGACGAGTTGGCCAAGAGGGCGGCGTTGTCTCGCAAGGACGCGGCAGCCTATGACCCGTATCCCGTCTCACATGCAAAATTGCAGGTGAGACGGGAGACGGTGGCAAAGTGGCAGGCCCGCTATAGCGAGTCTGCCACAGGCCGCGTCACCTCACTGTTCTTCCCGGACGTCGCATCGGCCCACAAAGTCCTTGGCAAATACACAATGTGTAATGCCAAGGCGCAGCTCCTGACGGGGCACGGCGGCTTTCGAGCGTACCTCCACAGGTTCAAGCTCGCGGGGAGTCCGTCCTGCATTTGTGATGACGTGACTCCCGAAACGCTGGAGCACCTGCTGGAGGAGTGCCCCCGTTTTGGAGCTGCTCGGGCCGATTGCGAGATTCTCCTGGGAGCGGCGGTGAGGTGCGAGGCTTTCGCCGCCTTTATGGCCGACTCCAAGAGTCGAGAAGTCTTCTTGCCCTTCGCCCTGGCAGTGACGAAAGCGGCTTGTAAGGCTAATGGGGGTCGGAATTAAACATGCTCTTAGATTGGGTCCTTCATTTTTATTTTATGTTTATGACATCCTACTTAGGAATTTTTTAATATTTTTATATTTACAGATAGGCCGGGCGTGAGGAGGGCGATCTGACTAGGAAAAAACCTCTTTGGAACTTTTTACATTCTTACTTTTATACCATTATTTTAAATTTGACTTTGTGTACACAATTTTAATTTTGACTTTATTATTTTTATGTTTTATTTTATTGTCAGCCCCGGCGCCTCGCTTGTTACTACTCTTAGGAGTAGACAGAGACGAGGCGTCGGGGCATACAGAGATAGTATTCTCATTTATATTTTTAACTTAAAAGACATAGGATTTTACATTTTACAGTTTTAACCATATGACATTTTATTATATAATTTTAATTTTCTCTTTTAAACATAGACACAATTTTAATTTTATCACATTTTTACGATTTTATCACTTTAATTTTAACAGATTTTAATAATATGACATTTTATTGTATAATTTTAATTTTAGACAAAGGGTTTTTATTATATAACTTATACTATTTTATTAAAGAAACAAAGGTCGCCACAAGATAAATAGTGGCGGATCCGGCTATAAAAAAAAAAAAAAAAAAAAAAAAAAAAAAACCTAACCTAACCTAACCTAACCTAACCTAACCTAACCTAACCTAACCTAACCTAACCTAACCTAACCTAACCTAACCTAACCTAACCTAACCTAACCTAACCTAACCTAACCTAACCTAACCTAACCTAACCTAACCTAACCTAACCTAACCTAACCTAACCTAACCTAACCTAACCTAACCTAACCTAACCTAACCTAACCTAACCTAACCTAACCTAACCTAACCTAACCTAACCTAACCTAACCTAACCTAACCTAACCTAACCTAACCTAACCTAACCTAACCTAACCTAACCTAACCTAACCTAACCTAACCTAACCTAACCTAACCTAACCTAACCTAACCTAACCTAACCTAACCTAACCTAACCTAACCTAACCTAACCTAACCTAACCTAACCTAACCTAACCTAACCTAACCTAACCTAACCTAACCTAACCTAACCTAACCTAACCTAACCTAACCTAACCTAACCTAACCTAACCTAACCTAACCTAACCTAACCTAACCTAACCTAACCTAACCTAACCTAACCTAACCTAACCTTAAAATCTGATCAAATTACATCAACCTTTACCTTTTTTGGCAATAGATTCACATACAGAATTCACTTTTCACATCGCGGGACGCAATTTTTTCGCCCGCCACCCACCCCACCCCCGCCACCCCACCGACCCTTGGCGGTTACCTTTGACTCGAGCACTTCGCGGCGAGCCCCATTTTGGGAAAACGCGTGTAACTCTGGGAGTAGGAGGCCTAGAAGGTTGCGGCTTTGACCGGGGGACGCGGCTCACGGTAGGCCACGTTTCTGCGAACCCGGTTGGGGGTCTCACCCTGAGCCGGAAAGGAAAAACCGGAAAAACCGATTTTTCTATCAAAAAACTGTACAAAGACCTCACCACACCTCCACACAGGCCGCCTTCCAGCAAGTTTTTTACCTTACTGGAAGTGCCGCATCACCGGCCCCCGAAGGTGAGTGTCTGGCTTGTTTTTGGACGGTCCAAAGAGACACAAAACATTTTTTAACATTAAATTATAACTGTAATTGTGCTGCAGACACTGCGATACGACAAATTGGAGTGATTAGTATTAAGATAATTATAAGACTTGACAGGACCTAACATAGAGTTTAAATAGCTAATAAGTAGACACACGAAGGACAGTCCGTCATATTAACAAGCGGTAGAGCCGACTCTATATAGAGACGAAAATTTCATTTCGGCCCAAATTCTTGCGGTACTATTTTATCTTATTTTAAATTTATTTATTGACTTATTGACAGATTTTAATTTAATTAATTATCACTATATTTACAACTTTTACAAATTTAATTTTATATTTGACAAATCGATTTTTATTATATATCTACTAGAAACTGACCGGTACAATGTTCCATACCCCAAAAAACCTAGATAAGATAGACTCCCAATCACAAGAGACCGGACTGACGTCGACCTCACGAGTGAGGCGCAGCATTGGTGACTGGGAGGCCTTGAAGGTTGATCAAGATAAAACCCCTCAGATGACATTAGAGGCCCCGGAGGCCTCTAATACAACTAAAGACAAAACCTTCACGAAGGTTGGGACAAGACGGCACTCGGTGGACAACCCAGAGACCCCACCAAAGAAAGAAAAATACGCAAACAGGACTTTGGAGGCTCGGGCGTGCCTGTCGAGTGCCAAAAGACAGCTGGGGGAGGCGCGAAATCTCCGTGGCGACATCAAGGTTGGTGTCACACGGACGATAGAGCGCCTCTACCAATTAGTAAAAGACGCAGAAAAGGAGAGGGAAGGAGGAACGACTGTACCGAGAAAAGGGGAAAAAATTCAAAAGGAGCAGAGTCATGCAGAGGAAAGTGAACAGGAGATTAAGGAAAGAGAACTGCTTAACAGAATGAAGGAACATGAAATGTTACTAAGGGAGAATAAAGAAGAAATGAAAAAATTAAAAGATGTGATAAAGAAGCACCAAGAAGTAGTTGAAGAGAGTAGGGCCACCTACGCCAGTGTAGTGGCCGGTTCCCCTAGACGTATGACCATGGAGACAGCAGCCATGCACTCCATAGTCATAACATCGAAAGACGAAAATCAGACGGGAGAACAGGTTTTAGAGCAGATAAGAAAGACAGTAAACGCCAAAGAGGAAGGAATGAAGATCGACAGGGTTAGGAAGGCAAAAGACAGGAAAGTAATAGTTGGATGCAGGTCACGGGAAGAGGTAGGGAAAGTAAAGGAGAGGATTAGGAAATCAGGAGGGTTATTACAGGTGGAAGAGGTGGAAAATAAGGACCCATTAATTATTTTATTCGGAGTCATTAAAACGCACACCGATGAGGACATCCTGGGAGCACTGCGAGCCCAGAATAAGAATCTCCTGCGAGATGTCAGCGAACCTGAAAATAGAATGGAGATTAGGTTCAGAAAGAGAGCAAGAAATCCCCACACCGAACACATTATAATAAGGGTCTCACCGATCATCTGGGCTCGCCTGACGGGGGCAGGGGCTGTATACGTCGACATACAGAGGGTCAGAGTCGCCGACCAGACCCCCCTAGTGCAATGCTCGCGCTGCCTAGGGTATGGTCATGGGAAGCGGCTCTGTCAAGAGCTGGTAGACGTATGCAGCCACTGCGGGGGACCGCATGTTAAAAGTGAATGTGCTCAATGGGCTGAAAGGACGCTGCCCACCTGCTGCAACTGCAAAAAGGCACAGGCAGAGAAAGTAGACCACAACGCCTTTGACGAAACCTGTCCGATCAGGAAAAAGTGGGAGGCTATAGCAAGGTCTACTATAGCTTACTGCTAAGGGCGTCCTTGGTGAGAACGGTCCGCCCAGCAGTAGATATGTTGGAATCCAGGCCAACTTGCAGAGGAGTGAGCTGGCCACTTCCGAGCTGATATTAGAGGCAGCGAAAAGGAAGGTCGCGTTCGCTGTTGTGCAAGAGCCGTATATCGGAAACACGGGCAGGCTCAAAACTTATCCGGGTACAAGAGTGGTCCAGTGCGACAACAGCGCTGCAAAGGTCAACAAGTCTGCAATTGTGCTATTCGACGGAGGCCTGGACATCACACCCTGTCCAACGCTTACAACCCCGAATATTACCGTCATTAAGTTGAGAACCGGGAAGAAGCAAATTGGTGTGGTGTCAATGTACCTGGAGGGAGACGCCCCAATAGAGCCATATCTTGCCTGGATAGGAAAAGTGGTTAAGGAGATCGGCACAACAAGTCTGCTGCTGGGCGGAGACGTAAATGCATGGAACACGTGGTGGGGTAGTGAGAAGATTGACCACAGAGGAGAGGCATTTGCGGGCATGGTCGGCGAACTCGATCTGCACATACTCAACCAGGGCACTGAGCCCACCTTCGACACAATCAGGGGTGGAAAGCACTACACAAGTTGCGTAGACATAACCGTTTGCTCGGAGGACATGCTCGGACGGGTGGAGAACTGGAGGGTTCTGGGGGATGTGACCAGCTCGGACCACAGGGCAATAGTGTTTGATATCAATCTGGAAAAGGCAGTTGGGATTGACATCAAAAGAAGCACTAGGATATATAACACAAAAAAGGCAAAATGGGGTCAATTTCATGAGAAAATCGATCAATTTTGGGCAATAGAAAACATTAATAGAGAGGAAATAGATAGAATTAGTAACGCAAAACAATTAGAAGAAATGGTAGATAAATTCACTAAAACAGTTCAAACAGCTTGCGATGAATCAATTCCAAAAGTCACTGACCGAAGGCAGACGCGGTTGCCCTGGTGGACCGAGGAACTCACGCGCCTCAAGAGTGAGGTCATGACGAAGAAGCGTCGAATAAGATGCGCAGCTCCCATTCGCCGAGCATGGGTCGTAGAACAATACCTCCGGGCAAGGGGGGTTTATGAGAGTGAAGTGAGGAGGGCTCAGACTGCTAGCTGGAAGATGTTCTGTGAAAAGCAGGACAGAGAGAGTATGTGGGATGGAATCTATCGAGTCATGGGGCGGATTACCAAACGAGAGGAGGATGTTGTATTGGTCGGTAACGGGGAGGCACTTAGTAATGAAGAGTCGGCCAAGTTACTGGCCGACACATTCTACCCGGAGGACGAAACTCAAACTGATAGCGCGGACCACAAGCAAGTGCGGGCTGCGGCCAACATGCTGAATGGGGAGGGACATGATGAAACATGCGATCCCCCATTTACCATGGCGGAGCTGCAGTGGGCCGCGTCAAGCTTCAACCCCAAAAAAGCCCCAGGACTCGATGGATTCACTGCCGACATATGCAGAGCTGTCGCCGACAATGATCCGCAGGTCCTCCTGGCACTCGCCAACAAATGCTTGGCCCTCAGCCACTTTCCCGATAGCTGGAAGGAAGCCGCTATAGCGGTCCTAAGAAAACCGGGCAAGGACGACTATACCCACCCGAAATCATACAGACCCATCGGACTGCTGCCTGTATTTGGAAAAATATTGGAGAAGATGATGGTGAGAAGGATAAGGTTCCACATCTCGCCGGGCATGAGCGATAGGCAGTATGGTTTTACACCGCAGCGTGGCACCGAGGACTCCCTCTATGTCATGATTAAATATATACGATCAAAACTAGAAGACAAAAAGATGGTAACATTAGTCTCACTTGACATAGAGGGAGCCTTCGATAATGCGTGGTGGCCCGCCATTCGTTGCAGACTGGCCGAGACGACATGCCCGGTGAACATTAGGCGGCTGGTCGACTCCTACCTGTCGGACAGGCGAGTTAGGGTGAGGTACGCCGGAGCGGAGCACCTAAAATCTACCAGTAAGGGATGTGTACAGGGTTCCGTGGGGGGGCCAACGTTTTGGAACCTGCTGCTGGACCCCCTCCTTAAAGACCTGGAGAGCAGGGACCACTACTGCCAAGCTTTTGCTGACGATGTGGTCCTGATCTTCTCGGGAGAAACAGCCACTGATATTCAGGGACGGGCCAATGCCGCCCTCGCACATGTCCAGGAGTGGGGGGTCAGAAACAAGCTTAAGTTTGCACCACACAAAACCAAAGCAATGGTGGTAACAAATAAATTGAAGTACGACTCCCCACTGTTGCGCATGGGTGGGGTAGACATTGAACTGTTCAAGGAAATCAAGATCTTAGGACTCACAGTGGATAATAAACTCACATTTAACACGCACGTTGCCAATGTCTGCCGTAAAGCACTAGGCCTCTACAAACAGCTAGAGAGAGCAGCTAAAATCCACTGGGGTCTGAATCCTGAGGTGATCAGAACCATATACACGGCGGTAGTGGAACCTGTTATCATGTACGCAGCCAGTGCATGGGCACCGGCAACACACAAGTTGGGTGTACAAAAACATCTCAATTCGGTGCAGAGGGGGTTCGTGCAGAAGGTCGTGAAAGCATACCGAACAGTCTCCCTGAACTCGGCCCTGCTGCTCGCCGGAATACTCCCGCTAGATATCAGAGTCCGGGAAGCGGCTGCACTATACTGTGCAAAGAAAGGATATTCCCAACAGGTGGTAAGGGGCCGCGAGATGGAGAGACCCACACCGTTCGCGCAGGCACCACACCCTGTGCATCTGGTGGGACTGCAATTCACTTGCCTGGCGGACCGTGCACAAGTGGAAGAGTATGACAGCGGCGGCTTAAAAATATATACCGACGGAAGCAAGATAGAGGGAAAGGTCGGGGCTGCAATATCAATCTGGTTGGATGGATGTGAAATTAAAAACAAAAAGTTAAAACTCGACCACTTCTGCACGGTCTACCAGGCCGAGTTGCTTGCCCTACAGGAGGCTACGAAGTATGCTCATCAAATGGCGCAGCAAAGCTGCAGTATTTACTGCGACTCCAGGTCAGCTCTGGAGACCGTAACTAACAGTGCCTCCCTCCATCCACTAGCAATGGAAATAAAAAAGAACATCGCCAAACTACACCAGCAAAATAAAACAATAAACTTGTACTGGATCAAAGCACATGTTGGACTGGAGGGAAACGAAAGGGCAGACGAGCTGGCCAAGGAGGCTGCACTAAAACTCAAAACAAAGGCCAACTATGACAAATGCCCAGTTTCATTCGCCAAGCGACAGATCCGTTTATCCTCGCTTGGCGAATGGAACGAGCGATACAAGAAAGGTGAGACAGCATCAACGACAAAGGCGTTTTTTCCGGATGCTATAAGGGCGTATCCAATAATAAAAAGCATTACCATTAACCACCTTGCGGTACAGATTCTGACGGGACACGGCGGGTTCTCCGAGTACTTGAACCGGTTCAAGTGCAAGGAGAGCCCGGCGTGTATCTGTGACCCTGATGTAGAAGAAAGCTCCCTGCACGTTGTGACTGACTGTCCTGTATATGGAAAAGAAAGGTTAGATATAGAATTAGAACTAGGCATTAAAATAATGAAAAATAACCTGTGTGATATAATAGAAGATAAGAACACCAGAGATAAGTTTCTAAAGTACTGTATCAACATAGCAGCAAAAGTAGGGAAAAAGAATAAATAAGAACACAATTGTATATAGATTAGTATATAAATAATATATATGAGTATATAGGATTTGTGTCTCGTTTATACATAAGTTAAAGAAAGCTGTATTATTGTTAAGAATATTAAGAATAAAAGAAAAGAAAAGAAAGAAAAAGAAAAGAAAGGAAAAGAAAAGAAAAGAGCAAACATAAAAAAAAAAAAAAAAAAAAAAAAAAAAAAAATGATACCAAAGGACTCTGACTCCTGTTAGAGGATAAGAAGATGGGCATTTCGTGTTTTTTTAGTCGGTAGGAGTCCGACACTGCCAGGGTCCCCTTCCCTGGCGTCCATGATGGATTTTTTCACGGAGTGCCCAAAAAAAAAAAAAAAAAAAAAAAAAAAAAAAAAAAAAAAAAAAAAAAAAAAAAAAAACCTAACCTAACCTAACCTAACCTAACCTTGACGAAGTCATAACAATGTTTGATGCCAACATTTTATATTCTTGGTGTAGTCACAATCATACTGCCATGCATAAACCTAAACCGCCACCTAGTGGTTGCATACCGAACTAGTTTTGAATTGAATTGGCGAATGTTGATAACTTTTCAGGCATTTCATCCCAATTATTATTACTGTGTTTTCTTTATTTATTTTTTTTTTTTTTTTTTTTTTTTTTTTTTTTTTTTTTTTTTTTTTTTTTTTTTTTTTTTTTTTTTTTGGCATGGATTGCAACCCTAGTTTTATGGCTGTCACAGACGACAGCGTTATTTTCCATATCCAACTTGCCACACTTGTCTACACAGGACTGCGGTCGGAGTTAGTATACAAGAATACACCGCGCGATATATTATTATTATTGACAGCCGTCGTCTGTGACGTCCTTTGAAACAATAAACTTATATTGATGTCCATATAGAGTACGTCAAAAAAAAAAAAAAAAAAAAAAAAAAAAAAAAAAAAAAAAAAAAAAAAAAAAAAAAAAAAAAATCTCTTCTGACTTTATATATGGCTTAATGGCTTATAGGCTCAGCCATCACTGTCGGTGTGGATACGATTGAAAGAGAAGCCACTTGTACATTACATAACATGTAAGAAATTGCAACTAACAATGCTTTAGCGACATGATCGAGAAAACTTACGTATCACGATAGTATGTTTTCTCGATCATGTCGCTAAAGTGTTCGTATTTAACTACTTGCTTCTTGTTGCCATATGCTGGATCTCAAGCTTCATGATACCTTTGTGATGCTCACTTTGTATGTTCCTCTACGTGCATGTGCAACTAAATAATTTTTCTTAAACATGCTTGGAAATTTGAGCATTATTACACGCGAGCAGCGGCCGGAAAAAGTTCTATGACAATTCATAATTGTCGCGTTTTGCGGCCAAATAAATTACATACTAAACTCATATCTGTCAATTTAACAGAATGAGTTCAAGTGATGAAAATGACTGCGATGAACTTCTTTTAACGCCACCTGAAATTCAAGAGGCGGCATGAGCCGTAATAGAAAACTTGTTACCGCCAAAATCGGGAGAAAAATATTTTTCGAATAAAAAGTTCTGCCTTAGTACCTACTACTTAGTTTTAATTTCCGCGCATTATTTGTGAAAAATCATATATCAACCTTGGCCACAACTAGGCATTGATGGACTCACGTATGTGTGCGTCGGCTTGCCTCTGCCTCTTTTGCTGGCCTCTGCAGTAATGTATTATATCTATCCATCTATTAATAAGTAACAGATAAATGATTGATAAGTTGTTATTTCAAGAGGTTATTTTAACATTTCTTTTAATCTATGATGTTTTAATATTTGCAGAAATATTTACAAGGACATTATCGTATTTCTATTACTACGTTGTATGTTTTTACTAAACGGTAAAATGTCTGCGCTTTACTAAAGCATAAGATGGAGTTGTTAGCAAAACTACCAGGTAAATTATAATTATTCTGCCCAATTTGAAAAAGGGTTTTTGAAAAAAAAATCTGCTATCTGATCATAATTATGCTTTACGTACTGACGTACAATTGAGTATCAGACATTTAAACTACCTTAATCATACCTCATGCTCTATTTATTAAATATGTAGCAAGAGGGTCACTACAGGCTTCAGGTCGTTACAAAAAGAGTTGCGGTCCTTCGTATTGAGTAGTGGTGCGCGAGCAGGCTGTCACTTGTACACAATGTGCTTCCGATCACTGGAGCGGATGTCAGTAGACGAACGTAACGCGTGCTTAGTTTTCAAGAGAGAGTATTTCGGGTTCATTTCTGGAGGGCACCGCAGTGTCGTTGCGGAGACAGGTTTATGGTAATGACACCGCCCGCCGCCCGCGCGCCGTCGATATGTGACCCACCTCCTAGTGACTTCGGCTCAACACATGAGAAGATTTTGACGAATTTTTCGTCTAATATTATGTCAGTGTGACGGCCCTCGGTCAGTGCAAGAGATTGCATTATGCATGGTATCGGTGCCACTGTCCCCCCGCCGCCGCGCGCCACTCCGCGTCGATTGCCGCAATCAGCATGACAAACGGCCGCAGCTGCGCTCGAGCGCAGATTTTTATTTTTATGATTCTCCGGCGCCGCGCGTGGCTCGGGGACTATAAACACCCATTGGAACAATATAGAAGTTGTTCCCCGGATCAAACGAATTTTCTCGTGAAACCAGTGAATCACTCGAAGCGTTTAGAGCCAAAAATATTAAGTAAAGTAATACTGTTGTAATTGAACTCTCACAGGGACTGAATTGTACCCTAGAAAGTGAACTTTGTCGAACGGGAGCTTAGGAAGTTTGAGAAAAACTTTTAGCAAGAAAATAAGTTTGAGTCAAACCGCTCGTGTCCTAATACTAAACGCGGCCTATTGCCAGGGGCCGTGTGTCACGAAGGAACCTCTGTGCGCGGTGTGAGCTACAGCTGCCCGGCGCTACAGCTACGCCAAGGAGCTGCGAGCAGAGAGCTAATTACAAGGGATATTTATGAAAGCACTCGGACGTGCAGAACTACTTTATTCACGTTTTTCCACTGTTTATTGCAACACCGGACTCCGGCGAGCTGCCTGGGTATCTGGATATCCAGCTCATAAATATGACCAATTGCTGGGTAATAAAGAAACAAGAGTAAGATTATAACTTTAAAGATAACCTTTATTGTCGCAACGAATATCTGACTTAGGAACTGCATTTTAATGGAATTTGTGTAAAACTTATTGTTTTGTGATGTTAACTCAGTGTTAAACCAATGGAACCGACGGCCACTTGAGTCTGCCAGAATTCCAGATTGGACTTGTATTAGAGGTCAGACTGTGCAGTTAATTTGTACAGGGCATATCAGAATCGCCAAATCCAAAGTTTTCCTGTGCATACTTAATTAGACCTGAGATTTCCGCGCTTAGCCTCATAGTTGGGCTATTATACGTAGCAAGCGCTGAGGTGTCTCAGACACTAAAGTATGTTTTTTAATTCGATGCAAAAAAAAATGAAGCAGTGTTACCATTATAAAATAAGATAACACTGATAAGAAGAATAAGATATGATCCTCGGTAGATTTTTGTTTTACTGCAAAAAAGTAGACTCGTGTGACCAAAAACCTAGTATCCCGTATTTTCGAAAGTGTATGGAAAAATTGATACACACAGTCTAAGCCTCTAGCATTATTTATTTATTTATTGATTATTGATTTATGTAGGTCGAACTTTAAAAAGACGCCTAAGGATAGGTTGACTTGCGCCTACATAGAGGTGAGGTTGGAAAAATGAAAAAGGTCGTGGGAATTGTTCAACTTCAACCATATGAAATCCTATCTACCGATATGTGAAAAACGCTGTGTGTGATGAATTTCTAGAGCTTCGTTCGCACTACGAAGGAGAACTGAGTTTGTTATATATATCAATAATGCTGAACATTCATACCGTAATTTACAATGCTATAAGCGACATCTATTGGTATTGCTTTAAACTAATCCATACTACTACTAAACACATTATTAGGTTGTATTTATCTGAATTCCGTACAATACGATAGTAGTCGTAGACACAGCTAATTGGAGATAATTGCAACGTCCGCTGCATATAGGTATAACAAAATTTAAGATATAATAAATTGATCGTAAGATCTATCTGCGACATAAATACTTGAAAAAAAGTAGAATTAATTTACTTATTAAATTAATTTATGATATGTCATTCCGTGTGAGTCCGACGTCTCACAGCTCTCGTGCCCGCGGTGTTCACTCAGTCGCGCGAAGTATCGCAAAACTGTAACTCAGTTAGCAGTCCGCTCCACTCTCAGCGTCGGACTCGTTAACGAGTCGTTTTTCTGAGCTATTCTCACCTCTACGCCACTTGCGATACGGAAGTGGATAGGTCGCGAGTCACTCTGCACACTTGTTAGCGTATCATTGCACTTTGGTATTTGATATTCATTGCTCCGCTCGGATGAACTCGGTGCGTCGAGTCGAGCTGTTCGCCGGCGGCAGACTGCAGCGGAGCTTGACAGATATATTATACCTACGTTTTTCAGAGCCCTTATTATGAAGCTGCGACATTATCGGAAGGGTCGTCAACGACGCGCTTGAGCCCGACAATTTATACGAATCTATCGACAAATACGGTTCTTTTTTTAATAGCTATTACTATTCAACTAAACTATTCAAGCATGGAAATTATTCAAAAAAAGAACCGTATTTGTCGCTGGATTCGAGACAATTGTCGGGCTCGAGCGCGACGTTGACGACCCTTCCGATAATGTCGCAGCTTCATAATAAGAACCCTAGTAGAAATAGGTTAAGTTGTAAAGAAACTCGTAACTTGAGCGAAGATTCGAAAGCAATACCGACGCTTTATCCACTGTGGATTTCACTAACAAAATACGTAAGTATCGTGGTAACTCATTCTTTTCTGAGAAATTTGAACAAGTAGACCTTAAGTGTTTAAGTATTTACCTTTAACTCTTTCTCTAGTGAAAATCTCAATTTCGAACCCGGCCGTAACCTATGTCGGAATGCACAGGGGATCAACGTCACTGCTCCAAAGTTTGTAATGAAATAAAATGAAATGAAATAATTTCATCATCATCATTCAGCCACAAGAAGTCCACTGCCGGACGTAAGCCAGTAGTAGGTATTCCCCGATTCCCCAGCACATTCCGTGGTGGTGGTCCAAAAACGGGATTTTGGTCCATCGAATCCTAAAAAAAAAAAAAAAAAAAAAAAAAAAAAAAAAAAAAAAAAAAAACGAAACACCCCACTTAGAGCGATTGGGCAGGGTCCCAGAACGCTCCGCCCACTCCTTCCTGTACATATGTACTTCACTTTAATTACAATAGCGACGTCTAATCACATAGTCATAAAAGGTTCGACCCTTTCCTTTGTTCGCGAGTAGCCTTTTGTTCCGGCTCGTACTACCTGTCTACCTGCTCCCATGCGAAGAAAACGTAGCGATGCCTAATCACCTCCTCATAAAAGGTTCGATCCGTCCCTTTGTTCGCGAGTAGTCTTTTGTTTTGGGCTATACTACCTGTTACCTGGCGTTCCCAACGTGGGGTTTATCATATGACTAGGGGGTCCTTTCTGATAAATTTCGATCCAGTGGGATCTTGTGTGTATCATCTGGGATTTGATTCACACCTTGTATGATTTTATGCCTTTTCAGTTCGCTTATATACATTTTTTTTTTGCTAAATCGTAACTTTCAGAATTTTCATAAATCTAACCTAACCTAACCTATATTTTTGCACTATACCTAATATATATATTTTTTTTTTTGCTAAATCGTAACTTTCAGAATTTTCATAAATCTAACCTAACCTAACCTATATTTTTGCACTATAGACCTAATATATGCTATACAGTGAACGGTTGTAATGAAGATAAGAAGTTTGTAAAATGTTACATTCTTTGGCTACGCTCTTAGATGTCGGTTTTACATCAATTATTTACTGAATGTCTGTTGCTTTTTATGAAATCGTTATCTCTTGATATTTCATACCGATTGTTGAATAAAAATACTGGTTTAAACTTGTAGCTGTGCGATACACATAAAAAGGAGCTGAAGAAAGCGTTTATGATAGGTGATATTCTATAGATAGGTACACAATGAATGTTTTATTGTTTCCTTGCATCAAACGAACCGTTGCCTTTTGTGTAATTTTTTCACACCTATTCACTTATCCTGCTAAGATGCTGGTTTAAACCTGTTCGGCAAGCAAATAGCTTCTTTAAAATGCTTACTTGTTCCAACTTGTAGAATTGCATCAGGTATAAAACAGCGTCAAGACAACTCCGCTTCATATCGTCTCAAATAATTCATCAGACAAGATCTCCGTCAAACCGAGTCGCGAAGTGTGAAGTGAAAAGTTCAGTGTTTGGTTGTGTAGCCGTGTTTCGTTGCTGAAATGGATGTAAGTATGTAGTTTTAATTTGAAAACTTGTTTTATGTTTTTGATTTATTGTTTATAGTATACGTTTTAGCCATTTCTGTGTCTACCGTGTAACTCTAGTTCGAAGCACTGTTTGAATATATTTTTTGTATTGTTATAGCTTACAGAAGAAAACACATTTAAACACTATTATTATCCTGAGAAATACGACGACCCAAGCGATGAAGAAGGGACGGTTGGGCTCAAAGTAAAGAAAGCACTCGCCAACAAGAGAAACAACAGCATACATGGATTCTTCGAAAAACGCAAGAAAAAGAAAATTGACAACAAAAGGTCATCGAGTGTGAGCCAAGCCACCGCGGAGGGTGTTGCTTTCATTAAATCCAACCAAGACGACGGGGCTTACGCATCACATCTCATCAAAATTGAAGTGTATGACATGATGAAGATCAAAAACATTCCCCCGACAGAACACTGGAAACATGCAGAAGTGCGTGTTAAATATTACGCACACTCCGAAGTAGATGACCACGTCCAAAAAGCGAGGGACGTTATCTACGACATCACAAAGCAGCTGGCGGCAAAAAGTGATAGTGTTAATTTCGTTCTAGACAATGAAAAAGAAGATCAATAGTGCAGTTTTAGGAAACCAATTAATTTATTTATTGTTTTTTTAAAAGGTTGCTTGCTTAACTGTTGTCTATCCTTTTGTTTGTATAACCTCTTTGTAACTTGTTCCTAAACATTATCATTGATTAAGCTCCTTTGTATTCTAAAGTGTCAGTTGGCGGCTAAAAGCGATTGTGTTCATTTCTTTCTAGACAATGAAAAAGTACATTAAGTGTAGTGAAACCAATTCATTCCTTTTATTGTTTAACTTCTTTGTAACGTGTGCCGAAACATTATCATTGTTTAAACACTTTTACATTCTAAAGAGTTTTGTTATTTTTTGCAAATAAAGACCACATTGTTTCAAACTTAAAAATAAGATATTTAACGCAGGTAAATTTTAGAGTATATATAAGCTCCAAGCTGCTCTTTAAAATCACACATTTCTTAGCGATTCACTACCATGGATACACTAAGCTGTGATTTCTTCGATCAAGAACTCGACCAAATTGTTGAAGATCAAGAGTTGTACGAGCTGTGTGAAAAAATCGAGCAGGATTATGATAAAACGTAAGTAATTTTTTAAAACTTGTTAAGACTAGTTTTATGTCAATAGCCATAAGTGAGGTTGGTCCCTTAGTTTTTTGTGTTATTATTAGTTGTTGAAACATGTAACAACCAGTTTGATGTCAGTAGCAATAGGCGGGGGGTTGGATCTTCGGGTATTTAAGACGTGTGTCTTGCTCACTTCAATCATTTGTGACCGATGTCTCAAGTTTGCATTTTAAGAATTTCGATAAAATGTATTTCAATTTGGACTTATCTCTTAACGAAATTGCAAGTTTAGATAAAACTATAATTCTAACAAAATTTCATCGATCAATTCGGTTGTGGTTTATCAGAAAAGTTTTACCGGAAACATTGTTAGAGGATTCGGAGATTATACCATACTTTACACCATGTCATGGACATGGATTTAACGTAAAGAGAGATAAGTCCGTAGCATCCGATGAAATAGATGGAGTATTGGCAATGCAAGCATATTGTTTACATTGTAAAAGGGAAACAAGTTAGTATTTAATATTATAGTTTTTAAGTTTATGTAATCAATTGTTACAATTTGTAATGTTAATGTTTTTTTTTTTTTTCTACAGATCTTCACAAGCTGGACAAGGAGGAAGAGGAGGAGGAAGAGGTGCATTGAAGAGGATGGCGTCGTCTGCATCTACTGAGGAGTCTCCAGCTAAGAAAACCAAACTACAAGAGAACCCTTCAACTTCAACTAGCTACGCAGTCGCATCAACATCAACAGCGTCGGTTGCAAATCAAAATGTGAGTACAGAAAGTAATGATAAAATTGAATGTTCCGTGTGTCACGTGTCAGTATCGAAAAAATATTATTCAAACCACTTAAAAAGCAAAATCCACAAAAGCAATGTTTTAAGTTCAGACCAAGAATTTACTAATGTTCAATTAATTGAAAGCGCGTTCGGGAATAGGATACTCACTTACAGAATTTCATCGGATTCCATTGCTAACCAACCTTTAGAAACACCAGAAATATTTTTACAAAATACCAAAAACAAAGTATTTAAATTATTAGAACGATCCATTGAACAACACTTTGTTGTAAAAGTAAATTTCATTCTTACTGCGGACTTTACACAACAAACTAAACAACTAAATACTACTTTTGACTTTCAAACTCTTAATTATGTTGTTTGCAATGGAGATGCAAAGGATGATATATTTTCATTAATTGCGAATGAAATTGTAAATAAAGTAACCAATTTTGAAAAAAAAGACAGTGGATGGAGTCTTGTCAAAATAAATCATTTAGACATGAACGTAAATAAATTTAATCCATTACGAGGTTCATCTTACATAGACTTACCATTAGATATAAAACACAAAAATGCGATTATAAACGTAAAAAACAATGACCATGAATGTTTTCGTTGGGCTGTATTATCAGGATTGCATAAACCTACTTACAACGCTAATAGGGTTACATCATATTTATCTCATAGGAATAAATTGAAATTTGATAATCTTTCATTCCCAATAAAAATAAATGACATTCATAAATTTGAGAAAATGAATGATCTAAGTATTAATGTCTTTGGATTAGAATATGATTCGGTAAGTAAGCAAAATAAAGTAGTTGGGCCATTACACTTAACGAAAAGTAGGAAAGCTACCCATTTAAACTTGTTGTATATAAATCAAGGTACTAATGGGCATTACTGCTTTATCAAAAACCTTTCGCGACTAGTGTCAAAACAAATGACGACGTCAGAGCATGCCATCTACATTTGTGATGGATGTTTAATTTATTTTAATTCACATGAAAATTTGCAGAAGCATCAAGAAAATGATTGTTTCCATGTGTGTACGAAATTGCCCTCCGAAAACGAAACTAAAAGGAACTGGTTTAATGAATTAGCTCCATCTAATCGAATATCATTCGAAAATTATGATCGGAAATTGAGGGTTCCATTTGTTATATATGCTGATTTCGAAGCATTTTTAAAACCCATTGAAACTTGTATCAACGATCCGAGTAAATCCTCAACCACTAACATTCAGGAACATGAGGTGTATAGTTTTGGATATTACATTAAATGTTCATATGATAACAGTTTATCTGTATATAGAACATATACAGGTGAAAATTGTGCCGAATCATTTATGAAATTTATTAAAAGAGATTTAGAGAGCATTAGCAAGAAGAACACATTTGTAAAATGTCCTTTACCTTTGTCAGAAGAAGATAAAGTAACCATTATTCGAACTAACTCTTGCTATATTTGTGAAAACAATTTAAATGGTGAATCAACGATATCTCATAACAATCATACCGGTGCTTTTGAAGGAGTAGCTCATCCATCTTGCACCGAGAAGTATCGTACCCCTGATTTTGTACCTGTGTTTTTACACAATTTAAGTAGCTATGATGCTCATTTTATCGTACACGGACTTGGATTTGAAGATGGTAATATAGAAATTATTCCACAAAACAAAGAGAAATATATATCGTTTTCGAAGCAATTATATATAAATAACCGTGTCATCAAGTTACGATTTCTTGATTCGTTGAAATTTATGAGTAGTAGTCTTGATAAATTAACCAAAAATTTATTAACCGAACAGTTCCGAGAGCTTCATTTAAATTTCCCCAGTGAACAAGACTTCAAACGTTTATTACGGAAAGGCGTATATCCTTATGAACATATGACATCATTAGATTCCTTAAAATTAACTAGCCTTCCCGATCACAGTGATTTTTACAGCTCATTAAATGATGAAAATATTTCACTAACTGATTATCAACACGCTTGTGACGTATGGAATCACTTTAAGTGTCAAAACATGGGGGATTTTTCAAACCTTTATTTAAAAACTGACGTTTTGTTATTAGCTGATGTATTTGAAAACTTTAGAAATGTTTGTATGGAAACTTATGGGTTGGATCCTGCTCATTATTACACAGCACCTGGACTTAGCTGGGACGCCATGTTAATGTCTACTAAAATTAATTTAGAACTCCTAACGGATATTGAGAAAGTTGCTTTTATTACAAATAATATAAGAGGGGGTATTTCTCAATGTAGTAATAGATATGCAAAAGCTAATAATATATTTATGTCTGAATATGATCGTACTTTACCATCATCATTTCTCATGTACCTAGATGCAAATAATCTATACGGCTGGGCAATGTCACAATGTCTACCCACTGGTAAATTTGAGTGGGTGGATGTTAATACAAATTTCAATGTCCCCGACGACGCTGAAAATGGGTACATTTTAGAAGTTGATTTGGAATATCCACATAACTTACACGATTTCCATTCAGACTTACCCTTCTGTCCAGAAAATGTGTGTCTAGGTGATACCAAAGACAAAAAGCTGATTCCTAATCTAAATAACAAGACAAATTACGTTATCCATTATCGAAACCTGAAACAATGTTTACGATCAGGGTTACGTTTACTTAAAATTCATAGAATCTTACAGTTTGAACAAAAAGCGTGGTTAAAGCCTTATATTGATTTAAATACACATAAGCGTTCTTTGGCAAGTTCAGAGTTTGAAAAAGACTTTTTTAAGTTAATGAATAATTCTGTATTTGGCAAGACTATGGAAAATGTAAATAAGAGAGTAAATGTTAAATTACTCAACCACTGGAAAAATCATGGAAAAACTCAAGGCGTTGAATCGTTAATAGCAAAACCAGAGTTCCACAGTCTATCTATATTTTCAGAAAATTTAGTTGCAGTACAACTGAAGAAAACAAAAGTTTTATACAACAAACCTATTTACTTGGGATTTTGTATACTAGATTTATCAAAGACTTTGATGTATGAATTTCATTATGATTTCATGAAAATTAAATATCCAGATAGCTTAAAATTACTGTATACAGACACGGATAGTTTGGTTTATCAAATATTCACAAATAACTTTTACGCTGATATTAAATCAGATTTGGAATCATACTTCGATACCTCTGATTATCCTTCTGATAATCATTACGGTTTGCCATTAGCCAATAAAAAGCGATTAGGTTTCTTTAAAGACGAAAATAATGGTAAAATTTTCAAAGAATTTATTGGTCTTCGTTCGAAAATGTATGCAATGGATGTACAAAACGAAACCATGGCTAAAGCAAAAGGAGTAAATAAATGTGTAACTAAAAAATTAAACATGAACGATTATAAAGCTTGTTTGTTCGAAAAAACCAATTTGCTGTCTGAAATGTTGCGATTTAGATCTATAAAACATGTCTTATTTACACAAAAAATAAACAAAATATCCTTATCACACAGCGATACGAAACGATCTTTATTAGCAAATTCTACTGACACGCTTGCTTGGGGTCACTATAGAATAGAGAACATTCAATGTTAATATTACTTTCTGTACTGTATGTGATGTCATGATGTATAATTATGTTTCAATTTGCGTTTCATTGTATATACATAATAACTGTTCTGTAAAGTTTTTTTTTTTTTTTTGTAATATATGTATGCATGCACTAGCTATAAGACTATGTGTAGGTAATGTTTTTCCTACTCATGTTTTTTTTTTTTTTGTGACGATGGTATATTGTAATATAAAAAAATATCAAAATTAAATTTATTTTATTTTATTTTTTGTTGAAAAATTAAACCTAATCGTATCTATATAACCATGATTGAACTTTGGCATCCATCATTTGTTATTTAGAACTTTCGAATTCAACACGTGTTTCTTAGCACAACATAATAACAATGATTCACTTTTGCCACCCTTTCACAGCCATTGTTGCTGGTCCAAGTGGTTGTGGAAAATCAAATTTTGTCACAAACTTTTTAAATGATTGTAAAGTTCTGTGCAATGTAACTTTTTCGGAAGTGATATGGTGTTATGATGAAATGCAACCTTTGTACAACCTGGAAAATGTAAATTATAGTCAAGGCATACCTGATATCAGCATGTTTGATGGCAAACAACCTAAACTTCTTATAATCGATGATTTAATGAGAGAGTCCGATGGGCGAATCGTTGACATTTTCACGAAAGGTAGTCACCATAGAAACTTAAGCGTGTTTTATATTACACAAAATATATTTCATCAAGGAAAAGGTCAACGTGACATCTCGCTTAACACGAGTTACATTATTTACTTCAAAAATCCCAGGGATAAAACTCAGATACGCCACTTGTCGCGACAAGTTTACCCTGAAAATTCAAAATTTGTAGATGAAGCCTACAAAGACTCCACTAAAGACGCCCATGGATACCTCATGATTGATCTGAAACAAAATACGGATGACTTATGTCGGTTCAAAACTAAAATAATTCCATCCGACAAATACTGCATAGTATACATTCCTAAAAAGGGATTTAAATATAACAGTAATCAACAAGTTTTGGTCAGTTCTAAATGATGCATTCGAGTGTGAGCACATATAAACATTTACTTGAAGCGCTGCAAGTACTTAAACCAAAATATCGCACGGCTTTGCTTAAAGCTTGTGACGACGACGAAATAAATATTATTTGTGAGTGTATTTATAATGTTTTAAAAGGGAAAATTCCATTAGAAAAAAAAGAGAAATCTAAATTAAATAAACATAAGAACGTATTACGAAAATTAGTTTCAAAAGGAAAAAACAAACTTAGAAAAACAATTATTATTCAAAAGGGTGGCGCATTTCTACCTGTTATATTAGGCGCAGTTTTAAGTGCTTTAATAAACTCTTTAACATAATAGAAATGGAGAATATGAAAAAAATGCTACTAGTAGAACAAGATTTCATTGAAAGACTCAAACACAACGATAATCTTTCTGAAAACTCATCATCTCGTCTAGATGGAGAGATGCAAAAAATACTAAAAAGCAAAATGGATGATCGTGAAAAATGGGCATTGTACTCTCAAGCACTACAGCGATTTTTACATTTTGCTGAAGTAGATCGAAAACCTTTTAAAATACCCATAGTTATGGATAGAAATGATCATTCTAACAACGATAGCAAAAATGTAGAGTTACAGCTAAACAACGAAGAAAATGTAAATAGAGGCTCAGTTGCAAACTCGGCGATGGAACATGATGATATTGCTGCGACACCACTACCTGATAGATCGAATCAATATTATCCTTTAGAGTTAACTCCCTCTTATATCATAGAGGGAGTACCGAAATCTTACAAGCAAAAAACCCAAACTTTAATGGACAATATTATACTTCATAAAGAAAATATTTGGTGGAAGACAGGAGGGGAAGTTGTATTAAACAATCGTACCATCCCAAATACTAATATTGTAGATCTAGTAAACGACGTGATTAGACCTCTTAAGCGCACAAAACCAAAAGGATGGGAACAGTTTGCCTTGGTTTTAAAAAAAAATAAAGTACCTACATCCTGTATAGGTAACCCTACTAACTTAGAATTCATAAAGAGAGCTCGTAGCGAGAGAGAAATAGACGAGCTTTGCACACCGAATTCGTCTATAAATACAAGGGATTCATCATTTAGAGTAAAAGAAGCATCCACACCTATTGCTACTAGAACACGTGAATCGACCAAAAAGAAATTAGATTGGGAAAAATGGACCCCCTATTAGAAATCAACAGGATTTACTACGATGTATCCGATCCAGCCGGATATAGTAGTATAAATAAGTTAGCGAAAGAAATGAAGAATAAAATGGACAAAGAGGAAGTTAAGAAATGGTTGCAGTCTCAGGAAACGTACACTCTACATAAACCTGTTCATAGGCGATTTACGAGAAATAGATACATCTTGTCTAATTTTAATGAACTCTGGCAAGCTGATCTAAGTGATATGCGAACTTATAGTGAATATAATGATGGTTACAAATATATTCTTTGTGTTATTGACGTGTTTAGTAAATATGCTTTTGCAAGAGCCATGAAAAAGAAAGATTCAGAAACAGTTAAAGAATGTTTCGAAAGCATATTTACAGAAGCCAAAGCTACCCCTCGACATATTCAATCCGACAAAGGAACAGAATTTGTTTCAAAGGTGGTAAGAGACTACTTTAAGAGCAAAAACATTAATTATTATACCACTAATAATCCTGACATTAAAGCAAGTATAGTTGAAAGATTTCAAAGAACTCTTAAAATGAAAATGTGGCGTTACTTTACACATAAAAATACTTACAAATACAATAATATATTACAAGAACTCCTTCACTCTTATAACAATAGTTATCATTCTAGTATCAAGATGCGACCAATAGATGTTAACTTTAGTAATATCATGACTGTTTGGTGTAACTTATATGATAGAAAAAAAGATAAACAGGTTTCATTAGAAACCGCAATACTGAACGTAGGTGACCATGTTAGAATAACTAAATACAAACACATTTTTCAAAAAGGTTATGAAACTAATTGGAGCGATGAAATCTTTGTAATTGATTCAATAATTAAAAGATCTCCTCGTCTTGTTTACACTTTAAAGGACTTGGAGGGTGAATCAATCATGGGCACCTTTTATTCTAAAGAGTTACAAAAAGTAATTTACAACCCCTCCATCAAGTATAAAATTGATAAAATAATACGCTCGCGACGTCTTTCTGGCAGAAAGGAAGTGTTAGTGAAGTGGCAAGGTTATCCGAATAAATTTAATTCTTGGATACCTGCATCAAGCTTGGAAAAAATATGAGTAACGAAAATTTTTATATTACTTTGTTAAGTAATAGCTCAACGTCTTATTATACTGATAATACAACAGCCCATTTCTTAACAAAATTACCTAAGACTGTAAAATTAGAAGGAGAATGGGTTGTTGGAATAGTAGAATTTCAATATCCTTGCTCCATGTACAACGTTCAAGACCATGAAAATATTATTTATATAAAAAAGAAAGTAAGAGATCCCAATGAAAAGTTAGATAAAATCGTGGATATAAAAACTCACATACCCGCTACGACGTATGATAGTATTGACCATTTCCTTGAAGCATTTAATGAAAACCCACAGATGAAAACAAAAGTTAAACTAAGATATGATAAAATATCAAAAACTGTGGTTGTAACTGCAACTGATGACATAATCTCAATCATCACAACACCGATACTCAGTTTGCAATTGGGTTTCAAACCAAGATCAAATTTAAAACAAACTTCAATTGGGAAAAACCCTGCAAATTTGTATTTAGGTTTACCATCACAAATATTTGTGTATTCTGACATCATTGAACCACAAGTTGTGGGAGATGTTGTAACATCATTGCTAAGAATAATTCCATTAGATCCAACAACGTTCGTATATGGAGCCTACAAAATGCATGTCTTCTCACCTGCCCACTATGTACCTGTTTTACGTAGAGAGTTCGACACAATTGAAATAGATATAAGAACGACTACGGGAGCAAGAGTTCCATTTCAATTTGGATCTTCCTGCGTGAAGCTACATTTTCAGCGAATAAAATGAATAATAAACGGTCATCTGTCTCCTGTCCATATGAACATTATTATACACATCAAGCTGGCTCTGGTGTAGGAATTGTGTATAAAGGTGTTCCATTTCAACGAGGACACGGAATTGGAAGTTTTTTAGGTGGTCTATTTAGGTCTGTGATTCCTTTGTTAACTGGTGGTTTTAGAGCTGTGGGTAAAGAAACATTAGATGCAGGGATCGGTCTACTATCTGATATGGTGAATTCACGTCCTATGGAGAGTTCGATTAAGTCTCGATTTAAGGAAGCAAGTTCTAACTTAAAAAGAAAAGCAGATGAAAAAATTACATCCCTAATGTCAGGATCGGGCTATAAAATGACAACTAAAAGACGACAACCACTCATTCCTTTGAAAGCATCACAGCGGAGAGGAGGTAGAAAAAACAAAAAGTGTATTGAAGATATATTTTCAAAGTAAATAATGTCATTCTTACATAATCATTCCTGTGAGTGCGCAAAATCTGAGTTAGATATATTTGCCCTTCCATCAACTCAAACTAGTATTGAAAGCGGACAGTGGGTTCATTATAAACCAATTTCATCTTTAAATGATGACGGCCCCATCGAATTTCAAATCGCGGGATCCGGTGATGACTATATTGACCTCTCACATACGTTACTGCATATCAAAGCAAAAATTTTAAATCAGGATGACACAAATTTAAAAGCGGATGTGCAAGTTGCCCCTGTTAATAATTGGTTACATTCCCTTTTCAACCAGCTTGATGTTTATTTAAATCAAAAACTCATATCACCACCAAACAATACATATGCGTACCGTGCTTATTTGGAAAATCTTCTCAACTATGGTCCAGCTGCCAAAGAATCTCATCTAACATGCGGATTGTGGTATGAAGACACTGCAAAACATATGGATTCCATTGCCGCGTCGAACAAAGGTTTTCACACAAGAATGGAATTTGTTAAAGAGAGTAAAGAAGTTGAAATGATTGGTCACTTGCATGGTGATATGTTTAACCAAGAAAAATTTTTAATCAATGGTGTAGAAATGCGTGTTAAGTTAGTACGCTCGAAAGAATCATTTAATCTTATTTGTCACCAAGAGAAGAAATTTAAAGTAAAAATAATGGATGCCAGTCTCATTATAAGAAGAGCTAGAATCAACCCTAGCGTTTTATTAGCTCACCAAAAAGTATTAGAAACAACAACTGCGAAATATCCCATAACAAGAGCGGAAGTTAAGGTTCTTACGATACCTGCAGGTGTCCAAGGTAAAACATTAGACAATATATTCCTCGGACAAGTTCCTAAAAGATGTATTGTTGGTTTTGTGTTAAATTCGGGGTTTAATGGTAATTTAGCAATAAATCCTTTCAATTTTCAACACTTCAATATGAATACATTCAGTTTGTATGTAGATGGTCATGAAATTCCTTCAAGAACGTTACAACCATCATTTAGTTCTGGTATAATAGCATCAACATATCACACTTTATTTTCTGGAACTGGTATTCATTTTCACAATGAAGGAAACGCAATAAGTAGAACAAACTATGGTGATGGATATTGTTTGCTGTGTTTTGATTTGACTCCAGATTTATCTGCTAGTTCAACTTCACACTGGAATCTTGTTAGACATGGTAGTGTTCGTTTAGAAGTTCGCTTTGATACGGCTCTCAATCTGACTGTGAACTGTATTGTTTATGCTGAATTTGATAATGTTATTGAAATAAACAAAAATCGCGACGTAACAGTGGATTATAACAGTTAACAAATACATAAATACTGTGTAAATTATTAAGATATATCATTCGCTATTAAACATTGTTAACAGCATCATTATCAAACTTTTATCTCTATTTATCATGGATACAAATGAAATACAGTTATGTATGAACAAAATAAGTTCTAGTTTTAAATCAAATGTATTTGCTGCAAACCGATTGCCTATTTGGGTAAATCAACCTGCTTATATTATAAGTAATTTGGATCCCGATTCAAAGCCTGGCTCTCACTGGGTAGCTATACACATCGATGTTAATGGCATAGGTGAATACTTCGATTCATTTGGTCGTAAACCTACTAATTATCAAAAGCGATTTTTAAATAGAAATGCTAGGAGATGGTTTTACAACCACAAACAATTTCAAAACCCATTTACCTCGGTTTGTGGAGAATATTGTTTAGTTTATCTGTATTTTAAGAAACAAGGAAAAACTATGTGTGATTTTCAAAGTTTGTTTTCCGAGAGTTCTCTTTGTAATGATTTAATTGTAAGAAATATGTTTAAAACTCATTTTTTATGAAATAAATACTTTTAGAAAAATATTTTTCCTGTTTTATTTTAAGGTATAAGGGTAATAATGGTACAGAATACAAATAAATAGAAACATGATGATAGTTTTTATTAAAAATTTATTCAAAGCTAAGGTTTATAATTGTTTCTTCACCTACCAAAGAAACAATGATTTAAACAATGATAATGTTTCGGCACACGTTACAAAGAAGTTAAACAATAAAAGGAATGAATTGGTTTCACTACACTTAATGTACTTTTTCATTGTCTAGAAAGAAATGAACACAATCGCTTTTAGCCGCCAACTGACACTTTAGAATACAAAGGAGCTTAATCAATGATAATGTTTAGGAACAAGTTACAAAGAGGTTATACAAACAAAAGGATAGACAACAGTTAAGCAAGCAACCTTTTAAAAAAACAATAAATAAATTAATTGGTTTCCTAAAACTGCACTATTGATCTTCTTTTTCATTGTCTAGAACGAAATTAACACTATCACTTTTTGCCGCCAGCTGCTTTGTGATGTCGTAGATAACGTCCCTCGCTTTTTGGACGTGGTCATCTACTTCGGAGTGTGCGTAATATTTAACACGCACTTCTGCATGTTTCCAGTGTTCTGTCGGGGGAATGTTTTTGATCTTCATCATGTCATACACTTCAATTTTGATGAGATGTGATGCGTAAGCCCCGTCGTCTTGGTTGGATTTAATGAAAGCAACACCCTCCGCGGTGGCTTGGCTCACACTCGATGACCTTTTGTTGTCAATTTTCTTTTTCTTGCGTTTTTCGAAGAATCCATGTATGCTGTTGTTTCTCTTGTTGGCGAGTGCTTTCTTTACTTTGAGCCCAACCGTCCCTTCTTCATCGCTTGGGTCGTCGTATTTCTCAGGATAATAATAGTGTTTAAATGTGTTTTCTTCTGTAAGCTATAACAATACAAAAAATATATTCAAACAGTGCTTCGAACTAGAGTTACACGGTAGACACAGAAATGGCTAAAACGTATACTATAAACAATAAATCAAAAACATAAAACAAGTTTTCAAATTAAAACTACATACTTACATCCATTTCAGCAA
>CAMZJJ010000072.1:45000-87765 GCA_947308005.1 Yponomeuta malinellus | reverse complement strand
TTTAATTCGACCGCACACTACGACTTCGTCGAGGTTAGGTTAGGTTTCTTTTATTTTTTTTTTTTTTTTTCTTTTATAGGAGGAGGGGAATACTCATGTATACCGCCGTGCCCTAATACACGGCGGCATGCCCGACTCTACTGGGGATTTCTCCCAGTAGCCTACGGACTAAACCCCTCCCCCTTAGCAGGTACCGCCACTATCGATACTGTGGCGACCTTTGTACAATTGATAAAATTACTGTATTATGTCAAAAGTTAAAATTAAAATTATATAATAAAAATTATTGGTCAATTGTTTAAAATGCTAGAATGAATACAATGTGATATATGTCATTATAAAAATAAAAATTAGAAATTAAAAATTAAAAATTAGATTCACAGTTTAAAAATAAATGCCCCGACGCCTTGTCTCTGACTACTCCTGAGAGTAGTGACAAGCAAGGCGCCGGGGTTGAACATAAAATTTAAAAATGTAGTGTAGACATGTCACAATTGGCTAACATTAAAAAATTTCAATTTTAAATTCTCTTTTCTTTCTCGTTTCTTTCTTTTTTTTTTTTTTTTTTTTTTTTTTTTTTTTTTTTTTTTTTTTCTCTCTTTCTTTTTTTTTTTTTTTTTTTTTTTTTTTTTTTCTTCCCTTATAAGTGTCTCATATTAGGATTAAAGATAATTTTATATAAAAAAGGTCAAGGTAACAAAGTAGCTATAATTATAGTTTTGAACAGTCATGAAAAGTAAAAATGAGAATATAATTCTCTGGAGGCCCCGACGCCTTGTCTCTGACTACTCCTGGGAGTAGTGACAAGCAAGGCGCCGGGGCTGAACATTAAACTTAAGGGCATAAAGTGTATAAATGTCAGAATGAAAATGTTAAAATGTAAAATAAACTGAGAGACAACTTTAGACCCGGCCTCCATTGGCCTTAGAGGCCGCGCGCGTCACCCCCAGGGCGAAGGGCAGGAAGATCTCTCGACTCTTCGAGTCGGCCATAAAGGCGGCGAATGCCTCGCACCTCACCGCTGCTCCCAGGAGTATCTCGCAATCGGCCCGTACAGCTCCAAAACGGGGGCACTCCTCCAGCAGGTGCTCCAGCGTTTCGGGAGTCTCGTCATCACAGATGCAGGACGGACTCCCCGCGAGCTTGAACCTGTGGAGGTACGCTCGAAAGCCGCCGTGCCCCGTCAGGAGCTGCGCCTTGGCATTGCACATAGTGAATTTGCCAAGGACTTTATGGGCCGATGCGACGTCCGGGAAGAACAGCGAGGTGACGCGGCCTGTGGCAGACTCGCTGTAGCGGGTCTGCCACTTTGCCACTGTCTCCCGTCTCACCTGCAGCTTTGCATGTGAGACGGGATACAGGTCGTAGGCTGCCGCGTCTTTGCGAGACAACGCCGCCCTCTTGGCCAACTCGTCTGCGCGCTCGTTGCCGGGGATCCCGACGTGGGCCTTGATCCAGAAAAACCGGATAGGTTAGGTTAGGTTAGGTTAGGTTAGGTTAGGTTAGGTTAGGTTAGGTTAGGTTAGGTTAGGTTAGGTTTTTTTTTTTTTTTTTTTTTTTTTTTACATTTTTACTTCGTCCTCTGACATGATCAGAGACAGTATTGGCATTTAATGTTGCCGGCAGGGGAAATCCTCATGGACGCCTGGGAAGGGATGCCCAGGCAGTGCCGGACTCTTACCGGCTAAAACCCCTGCCGGTCACCATTTTACATTTTGACTTATTGTCTCACATGAGACCTAGAGTTCACCATAGAAAGTAACAAAGAGTAACTTATAACATTCAGCATATGACCAATTTTTTTTTTTTTTTTTTTTTTCTCCATTTTTTTTTTTTTTTTTTTTTTTTTTTTTTTTTTGTCTCCGTTTTTTTTTTTTTTTTTTTTTTTTGCTGTGGTTATTCTTTTCCATATACTTATTTCTACTTATTTACCTAAATTTTTGATATACTAAATACATATAATTCACTTATATAATCTAGTATAATTTGTTTACTTATTTCTATTTATTACTACGTTTGCGATTGCCTTACAATACTTAACAAATTTTTCACTTATGTCTGCATTGGCCAAAATTATGCTTAAAGTATCCCTATTCAGTTCCATATTTATTTCCTGTTCTAGGTTATGTCGATTAACAGCAAACTGTGGGCATTCTAACAAGACATGAGGCACCGATTCCGCGGAGCCAGGCTCGCAGATGCACGATGGGCTCTCCTTGCACTTGAATCGGTACAAGTACTCGGAAAACCCACCGTGCCCTGTAAGGATTTGGGTCAAAATTCCAGTGGGTCTCAAGTTTTTCACCAGTCTATGCACAGCGATGGCATCGGGAATAAACATTTTGGTAACTGCCGCGGTTTTGCCCGACTGATACCTCCGATTCCATTTGTCAAGCGACTCCAATCGGATTTGTCGCTTGACAAATGAAATAGGGCAGAGGTCGTAATCCGGCCTTTTCTTTGAGGAAAGGGCCGCCTCTTTCGCGAGACAGTCCGCGCGTTCATTGCCCTCGAAACCGGCGTGAGCCTTGACCCAGAACAAGGAAACTGCCTTTCCCTGGACCAAAGCCCGTCTTAGGTTGTCCCTACTCTCCACCGCTAAAGGGTGAGGAGCGCCTTGGTTTACGACCGTTTCCAGCGCTGCCCTCGAGTCGCTGAATATGCCAAAGCTCTCCTCCCTACGCTTTAGGATTTCCACCGTGGCGGTGCGTATGGCCACCAGTTCAGCCTGGTAGACTGTGCAGTACGACGGCAAAGCAAGCTTGATGGCTCGGGTTTCGGACTCGTTGTTCCATAGTGAACATGCGGCCCCGACCTTACCATCAATTTTGCTGCCGTCGGTGTATATACGGACAGCTTGCACGCTATGTGCACTCACGAGTGCTTGGTCGTCCAGGCAAATGAAACTCGCGGCCACACGCTCCGCCGGGTGGGGGAACTTTGAATATCCCACCGGGCGCTCCACCTCACGGCCCCCCAGCGCCGGCCAGGGTTCCCCCCTCTTGACCCTACACAGGGCAGCCGCCTCCTGTATTCTAAGGTCAAGCGGCAGCAACCCAGCCAACGCCAGAGCCGCGTTCAGTGAAACCGTCCGGTAGGACCGACAAAGCTTTTGAGCGAAGCCTCTCTGTACCGCATCGAGCTGGTTTCGCACCCCTACCTTAAAGGTGGCTTCGGACCACGCGCTAGCCGCATACAAGATGATAGGCTCTACCGCGGCTACATAGATACTATGAATCACCTCTGGGTGCAAACCCCAACCCGTGCGAGCTGCGCGGGACAGCTGCTTATAAATGTCCAGGGCCTTTCGACAGACGTTGGCGACATGGCTGTTAAACGTTAGCTTTTCATCGATCGTTAGCCCCAAGATCGTTATTTCCTTCGACATTCCAATGCCGACCCCCCCCATGCTTAGGAGTGGTGTGTCATATTTTAACTTTTTTGTCAAGGTCATCGCTTTGGTTTTTTGCGGCGCAAAGTTTAATTTGTTTTTGATACCCCACTCTCTCACATAGGCGAGGGCGGCATTGGCCTGCCGTTGGATTTGGAGCGCCGTGTCTCCATCGAATAGGAGAACGACGTCGTCCGCGAAGGCCTGACAGTAGTCACCGCGTCCCTCGAGCCCCTTCAACAACGGATCTAGTAGGAGGTTCCAGAGAGTAGGGCCCCCGATTGAACCCTGCACACACCCCTTGTTTGTTGTCTTGCAGTACTCTGCGCCCCCGTATCTCACTTTAACTTTTCTGTCCAGCAAGTAGCTGTCCATGAGCCTGCGAAGGTTCAGTGGACAATTTTCCTCGGCCAATCGCGTCCTTATCGCTGGCCACCATGCGTTATCGAAGGCTCCCTCTATGTCCAATGATATCATTGTCACTATTTTCTTGTCTTTTATTTTGCGTCTGATGTGCTGCATCAGGACATAGAGGGAGTCCTCGGTACTCTTCTGGGGCATAAAACCATATTGGTGATCGCTCATGCCAGGCAGTATATATATTTTGAGCCGTGCCACCATTATTTTCTCCAGAATTTTCCCCATCAGTGGAAGGAGCCCTATCGGTCTGTAGGACTTAGGACTTGTGTAGTCCTCCTTCCCGGCCCACTCTGAGTGGGTGTGTGCGACGAGGGACTCCCGTTGCCTCTGGCAGCGGGATCGGGGGACCTCCCAAGGGGAGGAAGTGGGGACGCCCGTCGCCACGGGTGCCGCTCGGAGGACACGGTTAACCCAGCGCACTAGAGGAAACGGTAAGCCGTTGGGCCGTGTATGGAGCGGCGCCCGTGGCAGACGGGATTTCGAGGGCCTTCTTGCGCCGAGGTGAGGTAGCGGGAGGCTGCGGCCGAACGCGCCTCGGCGCCAGAGGAGGGGGACCGAAGGCGCCCGCCGCCGCGGAGTCGCGCGGAGGACACGGTCCAGTGCACCAGAGGGGTGCTATGCTGGGCCGTGGACGAAGCTGCACCCATGGCGGTCGGGTTATTGACATTGTGTCCATGACACATGTCCGCCCCGGCCCCTTAAGTCTGGATCCTGACTTGTCAGGCCAGACAGTGTATGAGGGAAACCTCATCCGAGGGTAGGGACCGAAGGCACCCGAGTGAGAGACGGGTCATATTGACATTGTGTCCTTCGACACGTGTCCGCCTCGGTCCCTAAAGGGACCAGCGGTTGGTCCCACAGAGGGTTCGGCGTAAGCCGTGATTGCCGGGGGGGCACACTGGTAGAATGCTCAGCGATCCCAGGGTGCCCCCACACCAAACCGGCCCAGAGGGAACCGCCGGAGTGGAGTTTAGTGGGTAGGGCCAGGCTCTCGATTTCCCTCTTTCCAGTAAAGAGGGATGAGAGCGGCGAGTCCCACATACCCCCTGGAGTTTTATCCCAGGGGGATGCGTAAATGCATTCTCCACTTCGTCAAAAAAAAAAAAAAAAAAAAAAAAAAAAAGGTTAGGTTAGGTTAGGTTAGGTTAGGTTAGGTTAGGTTAGGTTAGGTTAGGTTAGGTTTTTTTTTTTTTTTTTTTTTTTTTTTTTTTTTTTTTTTTTTTTTTTTTTTTTGCTTCTACCTCCAACATGATCGGAGACTATGCTAGTCTAACTCTTTCATTCCAGTTCAGTCTTTTATGCTTCTCGTACTTTCATTCTGCATACTGTTTCTTTCTTGCATCCTTCATCTTTCATTCTATAGTGGGTGGGATTCCCATTCCCTACGTCCTTAATCTGTCTAACTAATTTCCACTTTATTACCATTTCGGGTTTTAGGGCTTACACACAGACACAATTTTTATTTATTTACATTTGGTACTCCACAATCTGAGTTTGACAACAGGCAACATTTGTTAGAATAGACTCTCTTATACTAGGTTTACATTAGCACTTATTTATTACATATTTTATTTTATCTATATCTTATTCTATTCAATCTTATTCTAACATTCTCAATTGAGTTCCTAAGTACTACAAATTTACATACCCTTATTTGTTATCCTATTACTTTATGTTGCTCCCTAATATAATCATTATATTATGTCAACATATTTTTGCGCGTTTTATTTCTTTTTATGACTATTTCTACAATATTTATGCAATAGTTCAGGAACTCATTCAAGCCCTGACCCTTCATTATGTCACTTATGGTTCCGCGTGTCACTTGCATACCTAGTTGTTGCTCGATTGTAAAGCGCTCCCTGGCGTGCACAGGACAGTCGAATAGCAGGTGTGGGACCGTCTCGCTGCAACCATCGTCGCAGATGCACGATGGGCTCTCTTTACACTTGAAGCGGTTCAAGTATTCCGAGAACCCACCGTGCCCAGTCATAATTTGGGTTGTGACGCTGGTTGCCTCGAATTTCCTAATTATCCTGTACGCCGCCACCGCATCCGGGAAGAACAGCTTGGTAACAGATGCAGTTCCTCCTGAAACATATCTTTTGTTCCATTCGTCAAGCGTATTCATACGAATAAGACGCCTGACGAATGAAATCGGACACAGGTCATAGTCCGGCATCCGCTTCGACTTCGTGGCTGCCTCCTTCGCCAGAAAATCAGCCCTCTCATTCCCCTCCAGCCCTGCGTGCGCTTTAATCCAGAACAAGGACACAGCCTTGTTCTGGAGAGATATAGCTACTAAATTATCTCGCACTTCCACTGCCAGGGGATGGAGACAGCTGTAATTCCGGATGGTTTGGAGGGCTGCCATCGAGTCGCTGTAGATACCGAACGATGACGATTTGTGCTTCAAGATCTCTCTGGTGGCCACACATATCGCCAGGAGCTCGGCCTGGTAGACCGTGCAGTATTTTGAGAGAGCAAGCTTGAGGGCCCTTGTCTCGGTCTCGCCACTCCAGAGAGATAGCGCGGCCCCGACCCGGCCCTCAATCCTGCTCCCGTCAGTAAATATTCGGACTTCATGTTCGCTGTTGGCGTCAAGATGTTCTTGGTCCACCAGGCTGATGAGCTCCAGGTTGATATGCGTAGCCGGATGTGGCGCTTCGGCTGCCGGTGCCATCCGCTCGACATCCCCACCCCCGAGCATCGGCTGCGGTACTCCCTTCTTGGCCTCATATAATGAGGCCACCTCACGGACTCGGAGGTCGAGAGGGAGTATCCCAGCCAGAACGAGTGCTGAGTTTAGGGATACCGTGCGGTAGGCCTTACACAGCTTCTGCGCGAATCCTCGCTGAACTGCTCCCAATTGTCTCCTTACACCCAGTTTTGAGGCTGCCGGGGCCCATACGCTAGCGGCGTACAGAATAATGGGCTCGACGGCCGCCACGTAGATCGTCCTAAGAACCTCTGGGTGCAAGCCCCAGCTGGTCTTGGCCACTCTGCTTAACTGTCTGTACACACCGATCGCCCTCCTGCAAACATTTGACACGTGCGCATTAAAGGTTAGCAGCTTCCCAGCTTCTAGTGCCCTCCTCCAGATAGCAGGGGAGACGCTAATGATGACGTGGTTAATGTGCGGGTTCCTGGTTCTTCTTCGAAATTTTATTTCGACCCGGTCTTCCCCCTCGCCGAGGCCGCGGAAAACGCCCCCATTCTGATTTCTCAGCGCCTTTTTGATATCCTCGTCTGAGTTTGCCTGGAGGACATTTTTGAGTATCAGCAGGGGGTCCTTGTTCACCACCTCCTCGACGGTGAGGTCGACTTGCATGTTTTGAAGCCTACTTTTTAATTTCTCTCTTTCCTCCTTCGTCTCAAAACCCACTATGACTTTCTTATCTTTCGCTTTCCTGACTCTTTCTACCTTGATCCAGCCGTCTTTTGCGTCCACCGCCTTTCTTAACCTGTCAAGGATCACATCCCCGGTTTCCGCCTCATCTTTTGATGTGACCACCACCGAGTGCAAGGTGTTCCTGCTGAGTGAGGTTGTGCTACTGTGGTTCCCGGTGGCAGTCACGCTCGCATATGTAGCGGTCCTTTCAATGATCTCATGGTGTTTGGCCATTGACTCCTTCAACTCTACTAGCATTTTGGCGTTGCCTGAGAGCAGCTTCATGTGCTCATCAAGCTGTGCCTTTATGCTGGGATCCACACCAGCTGGGAGCGTGGTGTTAGGTGGTATCTCCGGCTCCAACGTCCCAACCTCCTCTCTACTATCTCTAGCTTTCTTGGCCTTTGCGTCACCCTCGGTCTCTTTTACTAGCTGATACAGGCGATCTAGGGCCCCTGTGATGCCCGTCTTAATCTCGGTCTTTAAGTTTCTCGAGCTACTAAGGTATGTCTTCGCTTTTTGGAGGCAAGCTCTTGCCTCCGATGTTCTGTCCGGGAAGGACTTAACCGGAGAACCGGTATCGGTCGGTTTCCCTCGGACGGACATCGAGCCAGTTTCTTGCGAGAGTGATGGGGATGGTCTCGGTTTTGCCCTAGCAGGGCCGGCCTGCGTTGTCAACGTTGATCGCGGGAGGGCGGTTTCCGCGTTAGCAGTCTCCCATTCTCCTATACTTCGCCTGACGTTCGGAGCAGCGGCGACCTCCGGTTTCGATGGTGACTTCTTTCCATCGGGGGTTCTGAACCCGAACATGTTGGATGTGTGCGTCAATTGGGTAATAATAACGGGCAGGGCTTGTATAAGTTGTAAATTGCCTTGTCACCCGATTTAGACAAGAATAAAATAAAATTTATTTATAAAGTCAATATATCTGCTCAATATAGAGCCGTTAGAAATAAGTTAGTATCAAATTGATACTGTCCAATCTTACAGCTACCTTAAAACTAGTCACACAGTCAATTTGAACAATTATAGCAATTTGTATAGGTCAATTTGTGTGAATTTCAGGAAGAAAAACCGGTTTTTCACGGTTCCTGCAATCCAGTACAGGGCGAGACTCCAAACCAGGTCCGCAGAATTGTGGCCCGCCGGAAGCCGAGTCCCCTGGTCGAAACCGCTACCCTCTAGGCCTCTCCGTTCCGGAGTTATACGGGAATTGCTGGATTTTGGCTCGCCGCAAAGTGCTCGAGCCAAAGGTAACCGCCAAGGGTCGGTGGGGTGGCGGGGGTGGGGTGGGTGGCGGGCGAAAAAATTGCGTCCCGCGATATGAAAAGTGAATTCTGTATGTGAATCTATTGCCAAAAAAGGTAAAGGTTGATGTAATTTCTTAAGTTTTTAGTACTATAGGCGGCAAAAATTTAGAAAAAATCCTCACCTGAGGACACAACACAGCACTGAATGTAATTGTAATTGTAATCGGCAAAAAGAAAAACTAGATATTTTTGAAGGATTTTCACCTCAGGACACGGTACACACTGTTTACTCGCGGTGTAGCCCGAATAGAGTGGCGGTGCGCGAGGTAGGTAGGTGCGATCGTCTGTGGAGAGGTAGAAAAAGAAACGATTTTTGAAGGTAATTTTGAATTTGGCACGGAACCCTGGAAAAATGTCTGGAAGGGCGGCTACCAACGGCGCAGGAGCACTCCGCGGCGAGAACGGCGCGACCCTGGAGGCAGGTGGTCTGCGGTTCGACTCCCGGCAATGAAAATTTTAAAATGCGAAAATGTGAAAATTTGACGTAGTTGGGTCGGCTCCCGGTTTCCGACGTGCGATCCCTAACTAGGTACGACTTCACGAAAAAACGATGTTTCTCACCCTGGACTGGATTCAATAAAAATAGAAACAAAAACAAAAACAAAAATAAAAATATAAAAACCCTCTTTTAACAAAACAAACAGTACACTCAATTTAGGCGAAAAAGCTGCGTCCCGCGATATGAAAAGTGAATTCTGTATGTGAATCTATTGCCAAAAAAGGTAAAGGTTGATGTAATTTCTTAAGTTTTTAGTACTATAGGCGGCAAAAATTTAGAAAAAATCCTCACCTGAGGACACACACAGCACTGAATGTAATTGTAATTGTAATCGGCAAAAAGAAAAACTAGATATTTTTGAAGGATTTTCACCTCAGGACACGGTACACACTGTTTACTCGCGGTGTAGCCCGAATAGAGTGGCGGTGCGCGAGGTAGGTAGGTGCGATCGTCTGTGGAGAGGTAGAAAAAGAAACGATTTTTGAAGGTAATTTTGAATTTGGCACGGAACCCTGGAAAAATGTCTGGAAGGGCGGCTACCAACGGCGCAGGAGCACTCCGCGGCGAGAACGGCGCGACCCTGGAGGCAGGTGGTCTGCGGTTCGACTCCCGGCAATGAAAATTTTAAAATGCGAAAATGTGAAAATTTGACGTAGTTGGGTCGGCTCCCGGTTTCCGACGTGCGATCCCTAACTAGGTACGACTTCACGAAAAAACGATGTTTCTCACCCTGGACTGGATTCAATAAAAATAGAAACAAAAACAAAAACAAAAATAAAAATATAAAAACCCTCTTTTAACAAAACAAACAGTACACTCAATTTAGGCGAAAAAGCTGCGTCCCGCGATATGAAAAGTGAATTCTGTATGTGAATCTATTGCCAAAAAAGGTAAAGGTTGATGTAATTTCTTAAGTTTTTAGTACTATAGGCGGCAAAAATTTAGAAAAAATCCTCACCTGAGGACACACACAGCACTGAATGTAATTGTAATTGTAATCGGCAAAAAGAAAAACTAGATATTTTTGAAGGATTTTCACCTCAGGACACGGTACACACTGTTTACTCGCGGTGTAGCCCGAATAGAGTGGCGGTGCGCGAGGTAGGTAGGTGCGATCGTCTGTGGAGAGGTAGAAAAAGAAACGATTTTTGAAGGTAATTTTGAATTTGGCACGGAACCCTGGAAAAATGTCTGGAAGGGCGGCTACCAACGGCGCAGGAGCACTCCGCGGCGAGAACGGCGCGACCCTGGAGGCAGGTGGTCTGCGGTTCGACTCCCGGCAATGAAAATTTTAAAATGCGAAAATGTGAAAATTTGACGTAGTTGGGTCGGCTCCCGGTTTCCGACGTGCGATCCCTAACTAGGTACGACTTCACGAAAAAACGATGTTTCTCACCCTGGACTGGATTCAATAAAAATAGAAACAAAAACAAAAACAAAAATAAAAATATAAAAACCCTCTTTTAACAAAACAAACAGTACACTCAATTTAGGCGAAAAAGCTGCGTCCCGCGATATGAAAAGTGAATTCTGTATGTGAATCTATTGCCAAAAAAGGTAAAGGTTGATGTAATTTCTTAAGTTTTTAGTACTATAGGCGGCAAAAATTTAGAAAAAATCCTCACCTGAGGACACACACAGCACTGAATGTAATTGTAATTGTAATCGGCAAAAAGAAAAACTAGATATTTTTGAAGGATTTTCACCTCAGGACACGGTACACACTGTTTACTCGCGGTGTAGCCCGAATAGAGTGGCGGTGCGCGAGGTAGGTAGGTGCGATCGTCTGTGGAGAGGTAGAAAAAGAAACGATTTTTGAAGGTAATTTTGAATTTGGCACGGAACCCTGGAAAAATGTCTGGAAGGGCGGCTACCAACGGCGCAGGAGCACTCCGCGGCGAGAACGGCGCGACCCTGGAGGCAGGTGGTCTGCGGTTCGACTCCCGGCAATGAAAATTTTAAAATGCGAAAATGTGAAAATTTGACGTAGTTGGGTCGGCTCCCGGTTTCCGACGTGCGATCCCTAACTAGGTACGACTTCACGAAAAAACGATGTTTCTCACCCTGGACTGGATTCAATAAAAATAGAAACAAAAACAAAAACAAAAATAAAAATATAAAAACCCTCTTTTAACAAAACAAACAGTACACTCAATTTAGGCGAAAAAGCTGCGTCCCGCGATATGAAAAGTGAATTCTGTATGTGAATCTATTGCCAAAAAAGGTAAAGGTTGATGTAATTTCTTAAGTTTTTAGTACTATAGGCGGCAAAAATTTAGAAAAAATCCTCACCTGAGGACACACACAGCACTGAATGTAATTGTAATTGTAATCGGCAAAAAGAAAAACTAGATATTTTTGAAGGATTTTCACCTCAGGACACGGTACACACTGTTTACTCGCGGTGTAGCCCGAATAGAGTGGCGGTGCGCGAGGTAGGTAGGTGCGATCGTCTGTGGAGAGGTAGAAAAAGAAACGATTTTTGAAGGTAATTTTGAATTTGGCACGGAACCCTGGAAAAATGTCTGGAAGGGCGGCTACCAACGGCGCAGGAGCACTCCGCGGCGAGAACGGCGCGACCCTGGAGGCAGGTGGTCTGCGGTTCGACTCCCGGCAATGAAAATTTTAAAATGCGAAAATGTGAAAATTTGACGTAGTTGGGTCGGCTCCCGGTTTCCGACGTGCGATCCCTAACTAGGTACGACTTCACGAAAAAACGATGTTTCTCACCCTGGACTGGATTCAATAAAAATAGAAACAAAAACAAAAACAAAAATAAAAATATAAAAACCCTCTTTTAACAAAACAAACAGTACACTCAATTTAGGCGAAAAAGCTGCGTCCCGCGATATGAAAAGTGAATTCTGTATGTGAATCTATTGCCAAAAAAGGTAAAGGTTGATGTAATTTCTTAAGTTTTTAGTACTATAGGCGGCAAAAATTTAGAAAAAATCCTCACCTGAGGACACACACAGCACTGAATGTAATTGTAATTGTAATCGGCAAAAAGAAAAACTAGATATTTTTGAAGGATTTTCACCTCAGGACACGGTACACACTGTTTACTCGCGGTGTAGCCCGAATAGAGTGGCGGTGCGCGAGGTAGGTAGGTGCGATCGTCTGTGGAGAGGTAGAAAAAGAAACGATTTTTGAAGGTAATTTTGAATTTGGCACGGAACCCTGGAAAAATGTCTGGAAGGGCGGCTACCAACGGCGCAGGAGCACTCCGCGGCGAGAACGGCGCGACCCTGGAGGCAGGTGGTCTGCGGTTCGACTCCCGGCAATGAAAATTTTAAAATGCGAAAATGTGAAAATTTGACGTAGTTGGGTCGGCTCCCGGTTTCCGACGTGCGATCCCTAACTAGGTACGACTTCACGAAAAAACGATGTTTCTCACCCTGGACTGGATTCAATAAAAATAGAAACAAAAACAAAAACAAAAATAAAAATATAAAAACCCTCTTTTAACAAAACAAACAGTACACTCAATTTAGGCGAAAAAGCTGCGTCCCGCGATATGAAAAGTGAATTCTGTATGTGAATCTATTGCCAAAAAAGGTAAAGGTTGATGTAATTTCTTAAGTTTTTAGTACTATAGGCGGCAAAAATTTAGAAAAAATCCTCACCTGAGGACACACACAGCACTGAATGTAATTGTAATTGTAATCGGCAAAAAGAAAAACTAGATATTTTTGAAGGATTTTCACCTCAGGACACGGTACACACTGTTTACTCGCGGTGTAGCCCGAATAGAGTGGCGGTGCGCGAGGTAGGTAGGTGCGATCGTCTGTGGAGAGGTAGAAAAAGAAACGATTTTTGAAGGTAATTTTGAATTTGGCACGGAACCCTGGAAAAATGTCTGGAAGGGCGGCTACCAACGGCGCAGGAGCACTCCGCGGCGAGAACGGCGCGACCCTGGAGGCAGGTGGTCTGCGGTTCGACTCCCGGCAATGAAAATTTTAAAATGCGAAAATGTGAAAATTTGACGTAGTTGGGTCGGCTCCCGGTTTCCGACGTGCGATCCCTAACTAGGTACGACTTCACGAAAAAACGATGTTTCTCACCCTGGACTGGATTCAATAAAAATAGAAACAAAAACAAAAACAAAAATAAAAATATAAAAACCCTCTTTTAACAAAACAAACAGTACACTCAATTTAGGCGAAAAAGCTGCGTCCCGCGATATGAAAAGTGAATTCTGTATGTGAATCTATTGCCAAAAAAGGTAAAGGTTGATGTAATTTCTTAAGTTTTTAGTACTATAGGCGGCAAAAATTTAGAAAAAATCCTCACCTGAGGACACACACAGCACTGAATGTAATTGTAATTGTAATCGGCAAAAAGAAAAACTAGATATTTTTGAAGGATTTTCACCTCAGGACACGGTACACACTGTTTACTCGCGGTGTAGCCCGAATAGAGTGGCGGTGCGCGAGGTAGGTAGGTGCGATCGTCTGTGGAGAGGTAGAAAAAGAAACGATTTTTGAAGGTAATTTTGAATTTGGCACGGAACCCTGGAAAAATGTCTGGAAGGGCGGCTACCAACGGCGCAGGAGCACTCCGCGGCGAGAACGGCGCGACCCTGGAGGCAGGTGGTCTGCGGTTCGACTCCCGGCAATGAAAATTTTAAAATGCGAAAATGTGAAAATTTGACGTAGTTGGGTCGGCTCCCGGTTTCCGACGTGCGATCCCTAACTAGGTACGACTTCACGAAAAAACGATGTTTCTCACCCTGGACTGGATTCAATAAAAATAGAAACAAAAACAAAAACAAAAATAAAAATATAAAAACCCTCTTTTAACAAAACAAACAGTACACTCAATTTAGGCGAAAAAGCTGCGTCCCGCGATATGAAAAGTGAATTCTGTATGTGAATCTATTGCCAAAAAAGGTAAAGGTTGATGTAATTTCTTAAGTTTTTAGTACTATAGGCGGCAAAAATTTAGAAAAAATCCTCACCTGAGGACACACACAGCACTGAATGTAATTGTAATTGTAATCGGCAAAAAGAAAAACTAGATATTTTTGAAGGATTTTCACCTCAGGACACGGTACACACTGTTTACTCGCGGTGTAGCCCGAATAGAGTGGCGGTGCGCGAGGTAGGTAGGTGCGATCGTCTGTGGAGAGGTAGAAAAAGAAACGATTTTTGAAGGTAATTTTGAATTTGGCACGGAACCCTGGAAAAATGTCTGGAAGGGCGGCTACCAACGGCGCAGGAGCACTCCGCGGCGAGAACGGCGCGACCCTGGAGGCAGGTGGTCTGCGGTTCGACTCCCGGCAATGAAAATTTTAAAATGCGAAAATGTGAAAATTTGACGTAGTTGGGTCGGCTCCCGGTTTCCGACGTGCGATCCCTAACTAGGTACGACTTCACGAAAAAACGATGTTTCTCACCCTGGACTGGATTCAATAAAAATAGAAACAAAAACAAAAACAAAAATAAAAATATAAAAACCCTCTTTTAACAAAACAAACAGTACACTCAATTTAGGCGAAAAAGCTGCGTCCCGCGATATGAAAAGTGAATTCTGTATGTGAATCTATTGCCAAAAAAGGTAAAGGTTGATGTAATTTCTTAAGTTTTTAGTACTATAGGCGGCAAAAATTTAGAAAAAATCCTCACCTGAGGACACACACAGCACTGAATGTAATTGTAATTGTAATCGGCAAAAAGAAAAACTAGATATTTTTGAAGGATTTTCACCTCAGGACACGGTACACACTGTTTACTCGCGGTGTAGCCCGAATAGAGTGGCGGTGCGCGAGGTAGGTAGGTGCGATCGTCTGTGGAGAGGTAGAAAAAGAAACGATTTTTGAAGGTAATTTTGAATTTGGCACGGAACCCTGGAAAAATGTCTGGAAGGGCGGCTACCAACGGCGCAGGAGCACTCCGCGGCGAGAACGGCGCGACCCTGGAGGCAGGTGGTCTGCGGTTCGACTCCCGGCAATGAAAATTTTAAAATGCGAAAATGTGAAAATTTGACGTAGTTGGGTCGGCTCCCGGTTTCCGACGTGCGATCCCTAACTAGGTACGACTTCACGAAAAAACGATGTTTCTCACCCTGGACTGGATTCAATAAAAATAGAAACAAAAACAAAAACAAAAATAAAAATATAAAAACCCTCTTTTAACAAAACAAACAGTACACTCAATTTAGGCGAAAAAGCTGCGTCCCGCGATATGAAAAGTGAATTCTGTATGTGAATCTATTGCCAAAAAAGGTAAAGGTTGATGTAATTTCTTAAGTTTTTAGTACTATAGGCGGCAAAAATTTAGAAAAAATCCTCACCTGAGGACACACACAGCACTGAATGTAATTGTAATTGTAATCGGCAAAAAGAAAAACTAGATATTTTTGAAGGATTTTCACCTCAGGACACGGTACACACTGTTTACTCGCGGTGTAGCCCGAATAGAGTGGCGGTGCGCGAGGTAGGTAGGTGCGATCGTCTGTGGAGAGGTAGAAAAAGAAACGATTTTTGAAGGTAATTTTGAATTTGGCACGGAACCCTGGAAAAATGTCTGGAAGGGCGGCTACCAACGGCGCAGGAGCACTCCGCGGCGAGAACGGCGCGACCCTGGAGGCAGGTGGTCTGCGGTTCGACTCCCGGCAATGAAAATTTTAAAATGCGAAAATGTGAAAATTTGACGTAGTTGGGTCGGCTCCCGGTTTCCGACGTGCGATCCCTAACTAGGTACGACTTCACGAAAAAACGATGTTTCTCACCCTGGACTGGATTCAATAAAAATAGAAACAAAAACAAAAACAAAAATAAAAATATAAAAACCCTCTTTTAACAAAACAAACAGTACACTCAATTTAGGCGAAAAAGCTGCGTCCCGCGATATGAAAAGTGAATTCTGTATGTGAATCTATTGCCAAAAAAGGTAAAGGTTGATGTAATTTCTTAAGTTTTTAGTACTATAGGCGGCAAAAATTTAGAAAAAATCCTCACCTGAGGACACACACAGCACTGAATGTAATTGTAATTGTAATCGGCAAAAAGAAAAACTAGATATTTTTGAAGGATTTTCACCTCAGGACACGGTACACACTGTTTACTCGCGGTGTAGCCCGAATAGAGTGGCGGTGCGCGAGGTAGGTAGGTGCGATCGTCTGTGGAGAGGTAGAAAAAGAAACGATTTTTGAAGGTAATTTTGAATTTGGCACGGAACCCTGGAAAAATGTCTGGAAGGGCGGCTACCAACGGCGCAGGAGCACTCCGCGGCGAGAACGGCGCGACCCTGGAGGCAGGTGGTCTGCGGTTCGACTCCCGGCAATGAAAATTTTAAAATGCGAAAATGTGAAAATTTGACGTAGTTGGGTCGGCTCCCGGTTTCCGACGTGCGATCCCTAACTAGGTACGACTTCACGAAAAAACGATGTTTCTCACCCTGGACTGGATTCAATAAAAATAGAAACAAAAACAAAAACAAAAATAAAAATATAAAAACCCTCTTTTAACAAAACAAACAGTACACTCAATTTAGGCGAAAAAGCTGCGTCCCGCGATATGAAAAGTGAATTCTGTATGTGAATCTATTGCCAAAAAAGGTAAAGGTTGATGTAATTTCTTAAGTTTTTAGTACTATAGGCGGCAAAAATTTAGAAAAAATCCTCACCTGAGGACACACACAGCACTGAATGTAATTGTAATTGTAATCGGCAAAAAGAAAAACTAGATATTTTTGAAGGATTTTCACCTCAGGACACGGTACACACTGTTTACTCGCGGTGTAGCCCGAATAGAGTGGCGGTGCGCGAGGTAGGTAGGTGCGATCGTCTGTGGAGAGGTAGAAAAAGAAACGATTTTTGAAGGTAATTTTGAATTTGGCACGGAACCCTGGAAAAATGTCTGGAAGGGCGGCTACCAACGGCGCAGGAGCACTCCGCGGCGAGAACGGCGCGACCCTGGAGGCAGGTGGTCTGCGGTTCGACTCCCGGCAATGAAAATTTTAAAATGCGAAAATGTGAAAATTTGACGTAGTTGGGTCGGCTCCCGGTTTCCGACGTGCGATCCCTAACTAGGTACGACTTCACGAAAAAACGATGTTTCTCACCCTGGACTGGATTCAATAAAAATAGAAACAAAAACAAAAACAAAAATAAAAATATAAAAACCCTCTTTTAACAAAACAAACAGTACACTCAATTTAGGCGAAAAAGCTGCGTCCCGCGATATGAAAAGTGAATTCTGTATGTGAATCTATTGCCAAAAAAGGTAAAGGTTGATGTAATTTCTTAAGTTTTTAGTACTATAGGCGGCAAAAATTTAGAAAAAATCCTCACCTGAGGACACACACAGCACTGAATGTAATTGTAATTGTAATCGGCAAAAAGAAAAACTAGATATTTTTGAAGGATTTTCACCTCAGGACACGGTACACACTGTTTACTCGCGGTGTAGCCCGAATAGAGTGGCGGTGCGCGAGGTAGGTAGGTGCGATCGTCTGTGGAGAGGTAGAAAAAGAAACGATTTTTGAAGGTAATTTTGAATTTGGCACGGAACCCTGGAAAAATGTCTGGAAGGGCGGCTACCAACGGCGCAGGAGCACTCCGCGGCGAGAACGGCGCGACCCTGGAGGCAGGTGGTCTGCGGTTCGACTCCCGGCAATGAAAATTTTAAAATGCGAAAATGTGAAAATTTGACGTAGTTGGGTCGGCTCCCGGTTTCCGACGTGCGATCCCTAACTAGGTACGACTTCACGAAAAAACGATGTTTCTCACCCTGGACTGGATTCAATAAAAATAGAAACAAAAACAAAAACAAAAATAAAAATATAAAAACCCTCTTTTAACAAAACAAACAGTACACTCAATTTAGGCGAAAAAGCTGCGTCCCGCGATATGAAAAGTGAATTCTGTATGTGAATCTATTGCCAAAAAAGGTAAAGGTTGATGTAATTTCTTAAGTTTTTAGTACTATAGGCGGCAAAAATTTAGAAAAAATCCTCACCTGAGGACACACACAGCACTGAATGTAATTGTAATTGTAATCGGCAAAAAGAAAAACTAGATATTTTTGAAGGATTTTCACCTCAGGACACGGTACACACTGTTTACTCGCGGTGTAGCCCGAATAGAGTGGCGGTGCGCGAGGTAGGTAGGTGCGATCGTCTGTGGAGAGGTAGAAAAAGAAACGATTTTTGAAGGTAATTTTGAATTTGGCACGGAACCCTGGAAAAATGTCTGGAAGGGCGGCTACCAACGGCGCAGGAGCACTCCGCGGCGAGAACGGCGCGACCCTGGAGGCAGGTGGTCTGCGGTTCGACTCCCGGCAATGAAAATTTTAAAATGCGAAAATGTGAAAATTTGACGTAGTTGGGTCGGCTCCCGGTTTCCGACGTGCGATCCCTAACTAGGTACGACTTCACGAAAAAACGATGTTTCTCACCCTGGACTGGATTCAATAAAAATAGAAACAAAAACAAAAACAAAAATAAAAATATAAAAACCCTCTTTTAACAAAACAAACAGTACACTCAATTTAGGCGAAAAAGCTGCGTCCCGCGATATGAAAAGTGAATTCTGTATGTGAATCTATTGCCAAAAAAGGTAAAGGTTGATGTAATTTCTTAAGTTTTTAGTACTATAGGCGGCAAAAATTTAGAAAAAATCCTCACCTGAGGACACACACAGCACTGAATGTAATTGTAATTGTAATCGGCAAAAAGAAAAACTAGATATTTTTGAAGGATTTTCACCTCAGGACACGGTACACACTGTTTACTCGCGGTGTAGCCCGAATAGAGTGGCGGTGCGCGAGGTAGGTAGGTGCGATCGTCTGTGGAGAGGTAGAAAAAGAAACGATTTTTGAAGGTAATTTTGAATTTGGCACGGAACCCTGGAAAAATGTCTGGAAGGGCGGCTACCAACGGCGCAGGAGCACTCCGCGGCGAGAACGGCGCGACCCTGGAGGCAGGTGGTCTGCGGTTCGACTCCCGGCAATGAAAATTTTAAAATGCGAAAATGTGAAAATTTGACGTAGTTGGGTCGGCTCCCGGTTTCCGACGTGCGATCCCTAACTAGGTACGACTTCACGAAAAAACGATGTTTCTCACCCTGGACTGGATTCAATAAAAATAGAAACAAAAACAAAAACAAAAATAAAAATATAAAAACCCTCTTTTAACAAAACAAACAGTACACTCAATTTAGGCGAAAAAGCTGCGTCCCGCGATATGAAAAGTGAATTCTGTATGTGAATCTATTGCCAAAAAAGGTAAAGGTTGATGTAATTTCTTAAGTTTTTAGTACTATAGGCGGCAAAAATTTAGAAAAAATCCTCACCTGAGGACACACACAGCACTGAATGTAATTGTAATTGTAATCGGCAAAAAGAAAAACTAGATATTTTTGAAGGATTTTCACCTCAGGACACGGTACACACTGTTTACTCGCGGTGTAGCCCGAATAGAGTGGCGGTGCGCGAGGTAGGTAGGTGCGATCGTCTGTGGAGAGGTAGAAAAAGAAACGATTTTTGAAGGTAATTTTGAATTTGGCACGGAACCCTGGAAAAATGTCTGGAAGGGCGGCTACCAACGGCGCAGGAGCACTCCGCGGCGAGAACGGCGCGACCCTGGAGGCAGGTGGTCTGCGGTTCGACTCCCGGCAATGAAAATTTTAAAATGCGAAAATGTGAAAATTTGACGTAGTTGGGTCGGCTCCCGGTTTCCGACGTGCGATCCCTAACTAGGTACGACTTCACGAAAAAACGATGTTTCTCACCCTGGACTGGATTCAATAAAAATAGAAACAAAAACAAAAACAAAAATAAAAATATAAAAACCCTCTTTTAACAAAACAAACAGTACACTCAATTTAGGCGAAAAAGCTGCGTCCCGCGATATGAAAAGTGAATTCTGTATGTGAATCTATTGCCAAAAAAGGTAAAGGTTGATGTAATTTCTTAAGTTTTTAGTACTATAGGCGGCAAAAATTTAGAAAAAATCCTCACCTGAGGACACACACAGCACTGAATGTAATTGTAATTGTAATCGGCAAAAAGAAAAACTAGATATTTTTGAAGGATTTTCACCTCAGGACACGGTACACACTGTTTACTCGCGGTGTAGCCCGAATAGAGTGGCGGTGCGCGAGGTAGGTAGGTGCGATCGTCTGTGGAGAGGTAGAAAAAGAAACGATTTTTGAAGGTAATTTTGAATTTGGCACGGAACCCTGGAAAAATGTCTGGAAGGGCGGCTACCAACGGCGCAGGAGCACTCCGCGGCGAGAACGGCGCGACCCTGGAGGCAGGTGGTCTGCGGTTCGACTCCCGGCAATGAAAATTTTAAAATGCGAAAATGTGAAAATTTGACGTAGTTGGGTCGGCTCCCGGTTTCCGACGTGCGATCCCTAACTAGGTACGACTTCACGAAAAAACGATGTTTCTCACCCTGGACTGGATTCAATAAAAATAGAAACAAAAACAAAAACAAAAATAAAAATATAAAAACCCTCTTTTAACAAAACAAACAGTACACTCAATTTAGGCGAAAAAGCTGCGTCCCGCGATATGAAAAGTGAATTCTGTATGTGAATCTATTGCCAAATAAAGGTTGATGTAATTTCTTAAGTTTTTAGTACTATAGGCGGCAAAAATTTAGAAAAAATCCTCACCTGAGGACACACACAGCACTGAATGTAATTGTAATTGTAATCGGCAAAAAGAAAAACTAGATATTTTTGAAGGATTTTCACCTCAGGACACGGTACACACTGTTTACTCGCGGTGTAGCCCGAATAGAGTGGCGGTGCGCGAGGTAGGTAGGTGCGATCGTCTGTGGAGAGGTAGAAAAAGAAACGATTTTTGAAGGTAATTTTGAATTTGGCACGGAACCCTGGAAAAATGTCTGGAAGGGCGGCTACCAACGGCGCAGGAGCACTCCGCGGCGAGAACGGCGCGACCCTGGAGGCAGGTGGTCTGCGGTTCGACTCCCGGCAATGAAAATTTTAAAATGCGAAAATGTGAAAATTTGACGTAGTTGGGTCGGCTCCCGGTTTCCGACGTGCGATCCCTAACTAGGTACGACTTCACGAAAAAACGATGTTTCTCACCCTGGACTGGATTCAATAAAAATAGAAACAAAAACAAAAACAAAAATAAAAATATAAAAACCCTCTTTTAACAAAACAAACAGTACACTCAATTTAGGCGAAAAAGCTGCGTCCCGCGATATGAAAAGTGAATTCTGTATGTGAATCTATTGCCAAAAAAGGTAAAGGTTGATGTAATTTCTTAAGTTTTTAGTACTATAGGCGGCAAAAATTTAGAAAAAATCCTCACCTGAGGACACACACAGCACTGAATGTAATTGTAATTGTAATCGGCAAAAAGAAAAACTAGATATTTTTGAAGGATTTTCACCTCAGGACACGGTACACACTGTTTACTCGCGGTGTAGCCCGAATAGAGTGGCGGTGCGCGAGGTAGGTAGGTGCGATCGTCTGTGGAGAGGTAGAAAAAGAAACGATTTTTGAAGGTAATTTTGAATTTGGCACGGAACCCTGGAAAAATGTCTGGAAGGGCGGCTACCAACGGCGCAGGAGCACTCCGCGGCGAGAACGGCGCGACCCTGGAGGCAGGTGGTCTGCGGTTCGACTCCCGGCAATGAAAATTTTAAAATGCGAAAATGTGAAAATTTGACGTAGTTGGGTCGGCTCCCGGTTTCCGACGTGCGATCCCTAACTAGGTACGACTTCACGAAAAAACGATGTTTCTCACCCTGGACTGGATTCAATAAAAATAGAAACAAAAACAAAAACAAAAATAAAAATATAAAAACCCTCTTTTAACAAAACAAACAGTACACTCAATTTAGGCGAAAAAGCTGCGTCCCGCGATATGAAAAGTGAATTCTGTATGTGAATCTATTGCCAAAAAAGGTAAAGGTTGATGTAATTTCTTAAGTTTTTAGTACTATAGGCGGCAAAAATTTAGAAAAAATCCTCACCTGAGGACACACACAGCACTGAATGTAATTGTAATTGTAATCGGCAAAAAGAAAAACTAGATATTTTTGAAGGATTTTCACCTCAGGACACGGTACACACTGTTTACTCGCGGTGTAGCCCGAATAGAGTGGCGGTGCGCGAGGTAGGTAGGTGCGATCGTCTCAGGACACGGTACACACTGTTTACTCGCGGTGTAGCCCGAATAGAGTGGCGGTGCGCGAGGTAGGTAGGTGCGATCGTCTCAGGACACGGTACACACTGTTTACTCGCGGTGTAGCCCGAATAGAGTGGCGGTGCGCGAGGTAGGTAGGTGCGATCGTCTGAGGACACACACAGCACTGAATGTAATTGTAATTGTAATCGGCAAAAAGAAAAACTAGATATTTTTGAAGGATTTTCACCTCAGGACACGGTACACACTGTTTACTCGCGGTGTAGCCCGAATAGAGTGGTTAGGTTAGGTTAGGTTAGGTTAGGTTAGGTTAGGTTAGGTTAGGTTAGGTTAGGTTAGGTTAGGTTAGGTTAGGTTAGGTTAGGTTAGGTTAGGTTAGGTTAGGTTAGGTTAGGTTAGGTTAGGTTAGGTTAGGTTAGGTTAGGTTAGGTTAGGTTAGGTTAGGTTAGGTTAGGTTAGGTTAGGTTAGGTTAGGTTAGGTTAGGTTAGGTTAGGTTAGGTTAGGTTAGGTTAGGTTAGGTTAGGTTAGGTTAGGTTAGGTTAGGTTAGGTTAGGTTAGGTTAGGTTAGGTTAGGTTAGGTTAGGTTAGGTTAGGTTAGGTTAGGTTAGGTTAGGTTGGGGTGCTAGGCCAGATAACCTCCACGTGTACCCTTCCGCTTCCGTTCCCTCTGATTCAATCTGAACCAGATGGAAGGGCAAGTGGCAAGGGTCGGTGCACCCTGGGCGTTAGTCAGCAACTTCTCTTTATGGGATCTTGCTGGCTAGCGGCGAATAATCTGGCAGTAGACGTCGCCTGGGTCCTGTTTCACACTGGGCTCGGGTGGGGCATGCCTTCTGTGCATGCGTGAGCAGATCGGAATCCCAACGCACTGGGACCGAGGGCCTTGCCGTTAGCGGTCGGGCTGCGAGGAGTTAACCTCTATAAAAAATCTGTACGGACTGGAGAGTCCATAAAAACTCCTGGAAGTGGTATGTGCGCGGCGCTTTCAGTACTGGGCTTAAGCCGATAAGGCCGACGTGGAGCCGAAAGGGTTAAGCCTGGGTAGCGCCTATCTGGTTCATCCAGGCAGGTGTACCGCAAACGATATCGTAGATATATCGAGATTTGATGAACAATGGAAGCAGCACAATTTAAAAAGAAACTACCCCAGGAGGGTACCGGCACCTCCGGTGTCGGAGAATCCCTCTCCGAGCTTCTTAGCTCGGGCTGTCCCACGTATTCTGGGGGGGACAAAATTATGCTGGACGTTGATAGGGAGATTGAGAAGGAGACGGAAAAGGAGAAGGAGAAGGACGAGTTAGGGAGGGAGAGAGATGAGGAGAAGGAAAAGGAGAAAGAGAAACAGCGCCTCATTGCGAGCTGTTTCGCCGTTCCTGCAGTTGTTGAGCTGGAGAGGATGTCAGAGGCCAACTACGAGTCTGACTGCTCGCAGTCCTCACAGTGGTCGACCGGTTCTGCAAGAAAGAGGAAGCGTGACAACGCAGTGCCTGCCAGCGGCGGTGCGAAGAGGGCCAAGGGCAAGCGGCCGCCACTCGACGAAAGTGCTGACTTGACACAGCCTCCCCCAGTCACACGAACGTCCTTGAGTCTTCCTACACAGGACGACCTCGCTGAGCACATGAGGCAACAGCCCACAGCTGATCTGGGTGCCCAAGTCAGCGAAAAGATGACGGTGGTGGAGTCGATTGCGGCCAAGTCGACGAATCTTAAGGGTTTCTTCGTGCGGGAGCTACGCGTTGCGGCGAGAACCGCCAGGGCCGCCATGGAGGAGATGTTGCAGCGGTCATCGGGTTCGGAAAGAGTTCAGCAACTGGAGAGCGAAAATGCCTCTTTGCGTTCCCAACTGACTGCCCTCGAGACACAGATGTCTGCTCTAGCTGCTGAGGTGAAGAGCATGCGGAGGCAAGACGCTGGTAGGACTAACACTCCTGCTGTCCCACCCCGTATCGCTCAGGCCAATCAACCCCAGGGCTCCGTTTTGGAGCAGGTCGGGGCAATGATTGAGGCCAAGCTCGCATCATTTAAAGCGGAGCTGTTCCCGGACAGGGCCACTCGACCCGCACTGGTGCGAAAGCAGGCCGTACCAGTCAAAGCTGCTGACAGCCCGCTGGTGGCGACAGGAGCTGGCCCTGCGTCAAGTGCTAAGGGGAAAGCGGCGAAAAAGCAGAGGAAAAAGAAGGCTAGCAAGGCACCCCTCCCAGTGGAGCCCCTGCCCCCAGTACCTGCGGTCCCTGCTGCACCGGCGGAAAGGCCAGGCCCGGCATCGTGGTCCGAAGTTGCAGCCAAAAAGGCAAAACCTGGCAAGGGAGGGGGAAAGAAGCCAGCACCAAAGCCCCCTAAGCAGAAGGCAAACCAGAAGCCGAAACCTCCACGGCCACCAAAGTCGGCAGCTGTTATGCTTACGATTGCGGAGGGCTCGGAGACCACGTACGCGCAAGTGATGGCCACTGCCAAGGCCAAGGTAAAGCTCAGCGAATGTGGCATCGCTGATGTACGGCAAAGAAAGGGCCGAAACGGGGGTATCCTGCTGGAGGTGACCGGTCCCGATAGCGTTGACAATGCTGATAGGCTAGCAGGGCGCCTCAGAGAGGCCCTCGCAGACCTGCCAGTCAAGATAGCGCGCCCCGTAAAAACGGGCGAAATCAGAGTCATGGACCTCGATGACTCGGTCACCCCAACAGACGTGGCAGCCGCGGTCGCAGTTGCAGGGGGCTGCAGTGCCAATGAAGTCAAGGTAGGCACGATTCGAAGAAGCGGACGCCAACTGGGCACGGTGTGGGTCCGTTGTCCCCTCACAGCAGTGAAAATAGTGACGGCAGAACGCAGACTTCGGATTGGTGACTGGATGGCTGCCCGGGTAAGGTATTTGCCCGAGAAGCCGGCCCGGTGCTATAGATGCCTAGAGACTGGACACGTGAGGGATGAGTGCAAGAGTACAGTGGATCGAAGCAATATCTGCTTCAAATGTGGAGAACCAGACCACAAAGCCGCGATATGCTCAAAACCTCCCAATTGCCCTATCTGCTCAGACCGCGGGTTGCGTTCCGACCACGAGATGGGACAAAAGTGCGCTGCCCCCGAGAAGGGGAAAAAGAAGAGGGGTAAGCAGGCCCCTCCAGTCGCCAGAGATGCAGAGGGAGTCTCGCCATCGCCGAGTCAGCCGGGCCCTAGCTCGCAGCAGGAGGTAACGAGGCATCACATTCCAGGCCCACCTTAAAATCCTCCAGGGCAATCTAAACCACTGCCGCGGGGCGCAGGACCTGCTACTGCAGACCCTTGCGGAACATAAGATTGCCCTGGCCGTTGTTGCGGAGCCTTACCGGGTAGCTGCTCATCCCCGCTGGTTCGGTGATGACAGCAACTCTGTAGCTGTGTACTGGGGAGGTACAGAGGGAACTCCACCGTGTTCACTACTGGAGAGGGGGCCAGGATTTGTGGCAGTTCTATGGGGCTCAGTCGCTGTAGTTGGCTGCTACGTGTCACCCAATGTCAGCCTAGCGGCGTTCGAGGGTTATATGGACGAGCTTGCGGCCTGCGTCCGCCGTTGTCAGCCGCGGCCGGTGCTAATCCTCGGAGATTTCAACGCCCACGCATGTGCATGGGGCGGGCCCCGGGACGAACCCAAGGGGGAGGCTGTCTTGGAATGGGCGGCGTGCCTAAACCTTGGGCTCCTAAACCAAGGGTCAGTCAGCACCTGCGTGCGGTGGCAGGGGGAGTCCATCGTGGACTTGTCCTGGGCGTCCCCATCAGCAAGCGCTCTGGTGTCTGGCTGGCGAGTGGCGGAGGAGCTGATCACCCTATCAGACCACCAGTACATCTTCATGGAGGTGGCGGTGCGCACCGGACACGAGATGCAGCGGGGCGTAAATCGACCAAAGAGATGGGCCCTGAGGAAACTCGACCGGGACCTGCTCGTTGCGGCTGCCAGTGTCACGGCGTGGGTGGAGCCGCCTCCTATGTCGGATCCAGATACGGAGGCAGCATGGTTCCGGGAGAGAATGACTCAGGCATGCGACACTGCCATGCCCCGTGCAAGACCGATCGAGCGCACCGCCACCTACTGGTGGTCCAACGACTTGGCAGACATGCGTGCTACGTGCATCACTGCCAGAAGGACCTACTTGCGGGCGCGCAGACGGCGCCAAGCTTCCACTGGGGAGAGAACGGCAGCATATGCCGTGTATCGGGAGGCTATAAAGGTTTTCCAAGCGGCTGTCGCAGACGCCAAGGAGAGGGCCTACCGCGAGCTCGTCGACAGCCTCAACGAGGACCCATGGGGGCGTCCATACAAGATGGTCATGGATAAGCTCAGACCGTGGGTCCCTCCGTTGACTGAGACACTGGAGCCCGGCCTCACGACGAGAGTGGTGGACACTCTCTTCCCGCGAGCTGTAGACAGCCCGCCGAGCGTACCGTGCACGACAACACTGCAGACACCCCCACAGATGGACGACGTGGGAAAGGAGGAGCTGGAGCGAGCCGTCAGACGCCTAGCAGCGCGCAACACTGCCCCAGGACCTGACGGAATCCCGGGTCGGGCCTGGGTGCTAGCTCTAGGCGTGCTGGGTGAAAGGTTCCAGCGCCTCTTGAGTGACTGTCTGGCTGCGGGGCGCTTCCCCACGGAGTGGAAGCGGGCGCGACTCGTGCTACTCAAGAAGGAGGGCAGGCCGGCGGACTCACCGTCTGCGTATAGGCCCATCTGCTTACTTGACGAGGCGGGCAAATTATTTGAGCGAGTGCTGGCGGAACGTATTAATCTCCACCTGTGGAGCGCCGGACCGGATTTATCGGACTACCAATTCGGTTTTCGGCACGGGCGCTCCACAGTGGACGCTATTCTGCGTGTCCGCTCTATCGCTCAGGAGGCAGTGTCTGAGGGCAAGGTAGTGCTCGCGGTCAGCCTCGACATAGTGAACGCGTTTAACTCCTTGCCCTGGAAGGCTATCAAGGAGGCGCTCGTCCACCACCAAATGCCTGGCTACATGTGCAGCGTCGTTGGCGACTACTTAAATGATAGGTACATAGAGTACGTTGGCCAGGACGGAGCTCTGCACGAGAGAGAGATGTTCTGCGGGGTTCCTCAGGGGTCGGTGCTGGGGCCACTCCTGTGGAACCTCGCATATGATGTGGTACTGCGCATTTCTCTCCCCGCTGGTGCTAGCGTGGTGTGTTACGCCGATGACACGCTGGTGATGGCGGAAGGCGACAACTTCGAGCGAGCAACCTGTGTCGCTGAGCATGCGGTCGCGTGCGTAGTCCGAAAGATCCAAGGCCTGGGCTTGCAAGTCGCTCCGCACAAGACCGAGGCACTGTGGTTCCACGACCTTCCCAAGGGCGTGGAGCCACCCACCTCTACTGTCCGCGTTGGTGGCGCCGTCGTCCAGGTGGGGAAGTATATGAAATACCTAGGAGTCATCTTAGACGGCCGCTGGGAGTTCGTCGAGCACTTCAACCGTCTAGTCCCCCGGATCGAGAAGGTAGCGGGTGCCCTGCACCGAATCCTGCCTAATCTCGGGGGGCCGCGGGAGAGTGTTCGGCGGCTCTACTCGGGGGTCGTGCGGTCCATGGCCCTGTATGGAGCGCCACTCTGGGCGGAAAAACTGGCCAGAAACCGCGTACAAAAAGCAAGACTGCTGGGTGTACAGCGGCGGATGGCCATAAGGGTGGCGCGTGGATACCGCACGATCTCCCACGAAGCGGCAGGTCTCCTGGCTAGGTTTCCCCCCCTGGACATCTTGGCGTCAATGGACGAAACCGTTTACGGTAAACTACGTCACATGCGTGATGACGGGCAGGACATGCCCCCCAGGGCCGTAACTCTGATGCGGCAGGAGGCTCACGAGGACGCTCTCGAAGAGTGGAAGGCACGCCTGCAGGAGCCGGCGAAATGCCGCCAAAGGGCTGTGGGGGCAATTCTGCCTGTCTTTGAGGAGTGGATGAACCGTACGGGTGGTCAGGTCAGCTACCGGCTGACCCAGGTGCTCACCGGACACGGGTGCTTCGGTGAGTACCTGCACAGAATCGGCAGGGAGAACTCCGAAGCCTGCCACCACTGTAGCTCCGCAAACGATGATGCCCAGCACACCTTAGAGGTCTGCCCAGCGTGGCAATCGCCACGACAAGATCTCATCGCCGCGATCGGGGGAGACCTCCGACTGCCCTCTGTGGTGGCGGCAATGGTGCAGGGCAAACCCCAGTGGGATGCGGTGGCCTCCTTCTGTGAGACAGTAATGTCACTGAAGGAGGAGGCCGAGCGAGAGAGGGAGAGAGCCGACCCCGCAAGGAGGCGGAGGCGCAGAGGCGGTGCTAGCCAGCCCCGCCCTGGCACCAATGCCCTGTAGTCATGGGCTTAGAATAAGACTACGGTATCCCCTGCCTGTCGTAGGAGCCGACTAAAAGGGGACCCAGCCCTGTAGCACCGGGCTTAGAATAGGGCTACGGTATCTCCTGCCTGTCGTAAGAGGCGACTAAAAGGAGACACCGGGGTCGTGGGTGGCGAGAGTGGGGGCTTGAACCACCGATTACAAACGACCCCGTGGAGGCGGCGGTGTGTGGTGGCCGCACACTGCCGTTCAACGAGGGTGTCCAGGCGCAAGCCTGCAGTGAAGCTGGGTGCTTCAGTGCACAGCGCGCGGGGGTTCCGGAGTGTTCAGTGAGATCCCGGAGCCCCCACTCCAAATCGCGCGGAGAGGGCCACCGGGGGGGTTTTAGTGGGTAAAAATCCCACATAACCCGGCTTTCCCCCCAGAAAGTCGGGTATCTTTTGAAGATTTCCCCCTCGACAAAAAAAAAAAAAAAAAAAAAAAAAAAAAAAAAAGGTTAGGTTAGGTTAGGTTAGGTTAGGTTAGGTTAGGTTAGGTTAGGTTAGGTTAGGTTAGGTTAGGTTAGGTTAGGTTAGGTTAGGTTAGGTTAGGTTAGGTTAGGTTAGGTTAGGTTAGGTTAGGTTAGGTTAGGTTAGGTTAGGTTAGGTTAGGTTAGGTTAGGTTAGGTTAGGTTAGGTTAGGTTAGGTTAGGTTAGGTTAGGTTAGGTTAGGTTAGGTTAGGTTAGGTTAGGTTAGGTTAGGTTAGGTTAGGTTAGGTTAGGTTAGGTTAGGTTAGGTTAGGTTAGGTTAGGTTAGGTTAGGTTAGGTTAGGTTAGGTTAGGTTAGGTTAGGTTAGGTTAGGTTAGGTTAGGTTAGGTTAGGTTAGGTTAGGTTAGGTTAGGTTAGGTTAGGTTAGGTTAGGTTAGGTTAGGTTAGGTTAGGTTAGGTTAGGTTAGGTTAGGTTAGGTTAGGTTAGGTTAGGTTAGGTTAGGTTAGGTTAGGTTAGGTTAGGTTAGGTTAGGTTAGGTTAGGTTAGGTTAGGTTAGGTTAGGTTAGGTTAGGTTAGGTTAGGTTAGGTTAGGTTAGGTTAGGTTAGGTTAGGTTAGGTTAGGTTAGGTTAGGTTAGGTTAGGTTAGGTTAGGTTAGGTTAGGTTAGGTTAGGTTAGGTTAGGTTAGGTTAGGTTAGGTTAGGTTAGGTTAGGTTAGGTTAGGTTAGGTTAGGTTAGGTTAGGTTAGGTTAGGTTAGGTTAGGTTAGGTTAGGTTAGGTTAGGTTAGGTTAGGTTAGGTTAGGTTAGGTTTTTTTTTTTTTTTTTTTTTTTTTTTTTTTTTTTTTTATAAGGTTCCGCCACTGTTAATTATGTGGCGACCTTTGGTCATATATTATAAAATTGTCCTTTAATAAAAGTTAGAATTAAAATTATACAAATTAAAATTGTCCTTTGATAAAAAATAATCTGTGGTTTAAAAAATTAGAATTGTATGATTATAAATATATGTTAGGTAGAATCGCATAAAATTATAAAATTATACACTTTTTCTTACATGAACATAGTCGTAACTAAAGTAAAACTAGGTCAAAATTACAATAAAAAGATAAAAATAAAAATTGGTGACAATGTAAAGAGTAAAATTATAAAAATGAGAATAAATTCTCTGTGTACCCCGACGCCTTGTCTCTGACTACTCCTAAGAGTAGTGACAAGCAAGGCGCCGGGGTTAGTCATAAAAATTGAGAGTATTAAAAATAAGAATTAGCTATTATTAACTAATTAGTTGGCTGTTAAAATTAAATTAAATCTTAGAGGTTGTTCCTTTTCTGTCTTTTTGTTTTCTTTCTCTTTTTCTTTTCTTTCTCTTTTTTGCTTTGCTGTCTGTTTTTTCTTTGCTGTCTTTTTTTTTTTTTTTTTTTTTTTTTTTAATTGCTTACAATTCAATTAAGGTTAGCATAAAATCATAAAGTTAAAATGTATATAATGTCAATTTTAAAATTTCAGGTGTAACATAAATGATGCAATATAAAATAAGAGACAAAACAGTGAGACCACTTTAATCCCGGCCCCCATTTGCTCTAGAGGCCGCGCGCGTCACCCCCAGGGCGAAGGGCAGGAAGATCTCTCGACTTTTAGAGTCGGCCATAAAGGCGGCGAATGCCTCGCACCTCACCGCTGCTCCCAGGAGTATCTCGCAATCGGCCCGTACAGCTCCAAAACGGGGGCACTCCTCCAGCAGGTGCTCCAGCGTTTCGGGAGTCTCGTCATCACAGATGCAGGACGGACTCCCCGCGAGCTTGAACCTGTGGAGGTACGCTCGAAAGCCGCCGTGCCCCGTCAGGAGCTGCGCCTTGGCATTGCACATGGTGAATTTGCCAAGGACTTTATGGGCCGATGCGACGTCCGGGAAGAACAGCGAGGTGACGCGGCCTGTGGCAGACTCGCCGTAGCGGGCCTGCCACTTTGCCACCGTCTCCCGTCTCACCTGCAGTTTTGCATGTGAGACGGGATACAGGTCGTAGGCTGCCGCGTCCTTGCGAGACAACGCCGCCCCCCTGGCCAACTCGTCAGCGCGCTCGTTGCCGGGGATCCCGACGTGGGCCTTGATCCAGAAAAACCGGATCAGGCCCCCGTTATCCTGTATGTCCCCCAGCTGACCGTGAATTTTCACGGTGGATTCACACCAGCTGGTTAGGTTAGGTTAGGTTAGGTTAGGTTAGGTTAGGTTAGGTTAGGTTAGGTTAGGTTAGGTTAGGTTAGGTTAGGTTAGGTTAGGTTAGGTTAGGTTAGGTTAGGTTAGGTTAGGTTAGGTTAGGTTAGGTTAGGTTAGGTTAGGTTAGGTTAGGTTAGGTTTTTTTTTTTTTTTTTTCTGTACTCTGTTATCAGAGTCATTGTTTTACTTATGAAATATTGTGTACAGAGTTACAGTTGTTTGTTTAGGTTGTCAGATAGTTGGTTTAGCGCGACTTTGCTATTTGATACAAAGCGCGTTATTAGAATTTGTTGGTAGTTGGTGAGATAAGTTCAGTGATAATTTCGAAGTTAGAGTTATTAGTGAGAAGGAGTTAAGTAGTTAGAGGAAATAAGATTATTTGGATGAGATTGTATTTAGTTTTTATATTCAGTTATTTGTTATATTCTTTGATATTATTTACAATTGTTGTTATTAAGTGTTCAAATGATAAAATTGCACCTTCTTTGGCAAGAAGGGCAGAGATTGTGTAGGGTTCATTTATATTTAGGTAGGTACAGGTTTGCTCATGTGTGAGCCTCTCTGCACAGAACCGGGGGCACTCGCGCAGCAAGTGGTCCATCGTTTGGACAGTGTCCGCGTCGCAGTTGCACTTGTCAGTCGCGGATATCTTAAACCGATGAAGGTAATGTCGGTGATATCCGTGACCGGTGAGCACCTGTGTTAGTTGGAAGGAGTGCCTCACGGCCTTGTATAGCTCTTGAATGTGATCTAGTTCTGGAAGCCAGCCTCGCGTGTAGGCCCCTTTGGTTGACCTGATATATCTTTCATTGTGTATATGTCTGTTTGAATCTCTAGTGTTCTTCTTAACGTAGCTGATTGGGAACTTAGTATAAATTGGAGCTCGATGTGAGGAGGCAGCGCTCTTAGCGGCCTCGTCCGCTGCTTCATTACCAGCAAGGCCAGCGTGTGCCTTCACCCACACGAACTCCACGGAACCGGAATGTAGTCGGAGATGGGCGTGTATATTGGTGACAAACGAGTTAGTGGATTCTCTGTTTTCTAGCTCCTGTAAGGCCGAGTGACTGTCTGATAGGATGGTGACAGCAGGTATCTCATTGTCGTACGCCCACATGACCGCCCGTTCGATGGCAAGCAACTCCGCCTGAAAGACGGTGCAGCTGTCATGTAGTTTCAGTTTCCGGATGATAGGTAAACTATTGGGATTTTGAATGACGTAAGCTGCACCGACCTTTCCGCTATCCAGCTTACTGCCATCGGTGTAAATGCGGGTCCGTTCAGGCGGGCATAAGTCGTTGATCTCCTGCTCAGTGTAGACCTTGCTGAATTCTATTGCTGCCCGTTCAGCCGGATGTGGTAGATCTTGGGGGGGTGTTGGTCGCTGCAGTTCGATATCTGAAGGAAGGTATGGGCAGTGTCCCGAAAGCTTAGTACGCTCGGTAACACACACCTCCTTAACCTTCAGATCCAAGGGCGTGAACTGAGCCAGAGCGATTGCTGCGTTGGTGGAGATGGTGCGAAAGCCTTTTATAGTTTTAATAGCGAAGCCGCGTTGTAGGGAAAGCAATTTGTTTTGAACTTTTTTAAACTTTACAGCATCACCCCATATGCCAGCTGCGTAAGTGATTATTGGCTGTATGACTTGATTGTAGATGGTGGAGATGTTTTCACTGTGAACGCCCCAAGTGGGGCGTACGAATTTGCAAAGGGTCCGGTAGATCTTGAGTGCTTTACAGGTGATGTATTCTGCATGTTTAACGAAAGTTAGGTTTTGGTCTAATATTAAGCCGAGGAGTTTTATTTCAGGCACAAATGTTAAGAGCTGACCGCGGTGAATGATTTTAGCCTTACGTGCACTTGGAGTAAATCCGATGAGCTGCGTTTTGGAAGGTCCAAACGCCAGCTTAGCATCCTCCCCCCAGGATGTTATGGTTTCTAGGGCGCCATTCGTAATACTCTCCAGCTCTGGTATATCATCTGCAGTGCACACGAGGAGGACGTCATCTGCGTATGCCTGCAGTCGGCAGCCGGGTGGAAGGTCCGCCTCAAAGAGTTCGTCTAGAATGATGTTCCATAAGCTCGGGCCGCAGACCGAGCCCTGGACACATCCTCGGGTCGTAGTTTTGGATGAGGTTGCGTCTGCATAATTTAATGTGACCTGTCTATTTTCCAGATAGTTTCGGATGAGGCAGTACAGATTTTTGGGGCAGTTCACAGCCTGGAGTCGCTGAAGGAGTTTTGGCCACCATGCGTTATCAAACGCCCCTTTGATGTCCAAAGACACTGCAGCCACAAGCTTCCTGTCATCACGGGCGGCTTTTATGGTCGATACTGCGTGGTTCAGGGCGTCAACTGTAGAAGTCTGTGCTTTGAAGCCGTACTGATTGGGATTATTGTGTCCGGTAACATTTAAGTGGTGGGTTAATCTCCTAGTGACCAGTTTCTCCATTAGTTTCCCGAACACACTGATTAGTCCAATAGGTCGGTAGGCTGACGCATCCGTGTAGGAATCCTTGTTTGGCTTGGGGACCGTTATTGCCTGAGCCATTTTCCAGCAAGTCGGAAAGAATGCCAAAGTTAAGCAACGATTTATGAGTCGGGTAATGAGATCCGAGTAGGTGGAGCAAAACTGTGAGACAATGTCCGCGGTAAGATGGTCTGGTCCGGGTGCCTTATTTGGGTTCATACTCTGAGCACAGGATAATATCTCAGTCGATGCAAATGGTGTGTCGTCCGGGGTGTCAGGGGTGAGTTTACTAAGTTTTCTGGTTATTCTATGGGATTCTGTGGTGTCAGGTGTGTCATCATTGTAAAATTTTTGAAGAAGGCGTTCTGCTGTGTCTACACTGTCTGTACTATGTACACCGTCGAAGGTCAGTGTGGTCGCCGGTTTAGGTGGAGGTGCGCGACTGAGAAGTCTATTTGTGAGTGACCATACATTCTCCTTGTGTTGAAGAGAGCAGAACTCGCGAAAGTTTGTGGTTGAGGCCCTTTTGATGGCTTCCGCATAGGCAGCTTTTGCTTCGGCTCTTTCCTGTAGAATGGTTTCAAGCGGTTGGCCAGTGCGTGCCAATCTCTGAATACGATGGTGAAGGCGGATGACTGTCTGTTTTAGTTCCTCCAGCTCCTCACTCCACCATGGATTGTATTTATCTCTGTTAAGTTTTCTCGGTAGGACTTTGTTGCAGGTTTTCTGAATAGTGTTTGTTAGGGTTTTTACAAATTTATCTATGTCATCCGGATTTAACGATTCTATGTCAGCTTGTAACAGGTTGGTGTGTTCAATGTTATGTTGAAGTTCCTCAGTGAAATGTTCCCAGTTGGCGTTCTTGGTGGAGTAGAGGAATGTCGATCTCTTTTTGGCCTTTGTGACCTCTGACTGGTCACAAAGCAGCGTGAATTCAATAGCGCGATGGTCCGATGATGGGCATGCGTCAAGCTTGACCTGCCAGTCGTCAATCAGGGGAACCAGAGAGTCGGATACCATAGTGAGGTCGATGATAGAGGTCCTTCTAACGCCATGTGTGACCGTTTCGAATGTAGGAATCGTACCCGAGTTGCACAATACTAAGCCGTTCGAGGTAATTAAATTGACAACAGCGTTGCCCCTGCGGCTCGCAGATGGCGACCCCCATAGAGGATGCCAGCCATTAAAATCGCCTCCAACAACGACGTCGGTGTCATAGTGGCTCTGGAGAAGAAGGTCGAGCTTTGAAACTGTGTTTGATTCGTCTAAGTCTGGTTCAACGTAAACGGAGGCAATAATTATTTTACGCTGTCTAATATTTAATTGAATAACACTTAAGTTGGAGGAAGAATGTTCTGTCAGGCCCAGAGCGGCTCCGAGACCAGCCCTGACCACTATGCAAGCTTTGACGCGGGCTCCATTCGAGACTTGAAAGACCTCATAGCCTGGGATGTTACGGACTGTATTATTATCTTTGTTAGTATAGGGCTCTGTGATGAGGGCAATTGGATAATCGTGCTTAACGAAAAACTGTATGAACTCGTGGTGCCACGCGTAAGAGCGGCCCACATTACACTGGAGAAATTTAATGTTGTTTGGGTTGGAGGTAGACAGAACTGGTGCGAAGTTACTCCCCATAGTCTGTGCGTGAACGGACAGCATTGTTCATGCTGATGAATCGGGGGCACGTAACAGACGTGGCGCTGTGGGCAGTATCTTTGCCGGAGACGTTTCGTTTTTCGTGGTGGGCATTGCAGTTGAAGCAAGAGAGTTTGGAGGGGTCGTCCTTAACCGGGCATTCCTTATATGCGTGTTGAGTTGAGGAGCAGTGGGAGCAAGTGGAGGCGGTCTCCTTACACCATTTCTTTGTATGACCGTATTGTAGACACCGATAACACTGCAGAACCGGGACGTAGTTCTCAACGTGGACCCTCTGGTGGTCCACATTGAGCTTACCAGCATCAATGATGGACCGCCAGAGAGCAGGGCTGGCGGTGTAAGCAGCGTTGTAGAGCTTTGGGTTCCTGTTTCCGCGCTTGAACTTCAGCTGGAGGTCCTCAGGTGTGTTATTCTTAACACAGTCATTTTGGGTTCGGAGAATGGTGGTGAGAGTCTCAGGTGTGATATCGCCATTTACTCCTTTTATCATAATCATCGGTTGAAGTTTTTTAGAGGGTTCTGCTTCGATCTCCGATGAGGGGCTTATTTTGTCAAGGGTCACCTGCATGTGTTCCGGTTTGTTGAACTCTACTCTAAGTTTATTGTGGGAAACTGGTTTGACATTGAGGGGGGCGAAATTGGTGTCACGGAAGGTAATGCTCTTCTGCCATGCAGAGATAGTTTCGGAGCTGTTAGTGGCATGTTTAGCAGACACGATGATGGACGGCTTGTAGGGAGGCGGGCGGAGTTGGACCGACGACACCGAGGGAGTCGAGGCGACCTTGGCGTATGATGGCTGACCTGTAGCAGCAGCAGGAGGCGGCGGAGGTGCTTGAATGATCGGCGTGGGCAACTTAATTGCCTTGATTTCCTCCCTGATGCACTCCCTAATGGTCGCCTTGATTTCCTCGGCGTTAGTAGGAGTGGTAGATGGTATTGGGGAAAGAGTCACGATCCGCTCGATCTTGTCAACGCTAGCAAGGATTTCGGTCTTGATTTCCTTCTTGAGGTTCCCCGAGCGACCAACAGCATCTCGGATAACCCCAAGAAGGGCACCGATCTCCCCTCCCGAGTCCCTATTGGCTTGCGGCACCGGGGCGGTCGTTGCGAAAGCGGGCATTATAGTGGACACAAGGTCTTGGGAGCCATATCTAAGCGGGGGCATCGAACCAGAGGAGTCCATATCGTCGCTCGTCCTCAGACAGGATGTCGAGCCAAGCGGCGATCTCAGCATTCTGATAAAACGGCGTCAACAGCTAAAAATGTAGTTTTTACTTCTCCAGAAAAGACCTCGAGGTAAAGGTATCGACCAAGGGTCGGTGGGGCGGGGCGGCGGGGTGGGTGGCGGCAAAAATCGGGGGTGTCCCGCTATGTCAGCGGTGGTGTTTTATATGAGAACGGGTGAGTTTCGGAAAAGCTATGGAGGAAAAATTTTGAAAAATGAGGAAAATTATGTGTTTTTATTTAATTACTCGAAAAATACTGAATCTAATCTTATTCTGTTTTCAGGGGCGGATAGCTGGGAGCGAGACGCTTTCAAGAAGGTGCGGCACGAGCAGGTAGGTGAAATTTTCAGAATTAGTTTTTCGGTCGGTTAGGTTAGGTTAGGTTTTTTTTTTTTTTTTTTTTTTTTTTAATAGGAGGAGGGGAATACTCATGTATACCGCCGTGCCCTAACACACGGCGGCATGCCCGACTCTACTGGGGATTTCTCCCAGTAGCCTACGGACTAAACCCCTCCCCCTTAGCAGGTACCGCCACTATCGATACTGTGGCGACCTTTGTACAATTGATAAAATTACTGTATTATGTCAAAAGTTAAAATTAAAATTATATAATAAAAATTATTGGTCAATTGTTTAAAATGCTAGAATGAATAAAATGTGATATATGTCATTATAAAAATAAAAATTAGAAATTAAAAATTAAAAATTAGATTCACAGTTTAAAAATAAATGCCCCGACGCCTTGTCTCTGACTACTCCTGAGAGTAGTGACAAGCAAGGCGCCGGGGTTGAACATAAAATTTAAAAATGTAGTGTAGACATGTCACAATTGGCTAACATTAAAAAATTTCAATTTTAAATTCTCTTTTCTTTCTCGTTTCTTTCTGTTATGTTACGGTTGAACATAAAATAGAGTAGAAACATAAAATTTAAAAGTATATAATATTAGAGACTTAAATGTTAAAAATTTTCTCTTTTCTTAGTCTTAGTCTTTTCTTTGTCTTTTTCCTCTCTCTTCCTTCTCTTTTCTTTCTCTTTTCTTTATCTTTTCTTCTCTTTTTTTTTTTTTTTTTTTTTTTTTTTTTTTTTTTTTTTTTTTTTTTTTTTTTTTTTTTTTTTTTTTTTTTTTTTTTTTTTTTTTTTCCCATATTACGATTAATTAAGATTTTATATAAAAAGGTCAAAATAATAAAATAAAATTGCTATAGGTATAGTCTTAAATAGTCAAAGGATAAAACTGAGAATGTAATTCTCTGGAGACCCCGACGCCTTGACTCTGACTACTCCTAGGAGTAGTGACAAGCAAGGCGCCGGGGTTAAACATAAAACTTAACTTAAGAGCATAAAAGGTATACAATATAAAATTTAAAGTGTTAAAATGTATAATGGAATAATCGTAATATAAATATTAAAACATGAAGCTAAGAGATGAAATTAATCCCGGCCTCCATTGGCCTTTGAGGCCGCGCGCGTCACCCCCAGGGCGAAGGGCAGGAAGACCTCTCGACTTTTGGAGTCGGCCATAAAGGCGGCGAATGCCTCGCACCTCACCGCTGCTCCCAGGAGTATCTCGCAGTCGGCCCGTACAGCTCCAAAACGGGGGCACTCCTCCAGCAGGTGCTCAAGCGTTTCGGGAGTCACGTCATCACAAATGCAGGACGGACTCCCCGCGAGCTTGAACCTGTGGAGGTACGCTCGAAAGCCGCCGTGCCCCGTCAGGAGCTGCGCCTTGGCATTGCACATCGTGAATTTGCCAAGGACTTTATGGGCCGATGCGACGTCCGGGAAGAACAGCGAGGTGACGCGGCCTGTGGCAGACTCGCTGTAGCGGGCCTGCCACTTTGCCACTGTCTCCCGTCTCACCAGCAGTTTTGCATGTGAGACGGGAAACAGGTCGTAGGCTGCCGCGTCCTTGCGAGACAACGCCGCCCTCTTGGCCAACTCGTCAGCGCGCTCGTTGCCGGGGATCCCGACGTGGGCCTTGATCCAGAAAAACCGGATCAGGCCCCCGTTATCCTGTATGTCCCCCAGCTGACCATGAATTTTCACGGCCAGCTGGTGTGTGGGCGAGGGGTTCCTGAGCAACTCCAGAGCAGATCTGGAGTCGCTCAGGACGCTCGCCCTGATGGGACCGGGACCCCCGGCCACGAGGTCGAGAGCCTTGGAGATCGCCACCATCTCCGCTTGGAAGACGGAGGCGAATCCCTCCAGCCTGAACCCCCTGGTGCGGACCTCAACGCCGTCCCTCCACAGGGTGACCGCACCCCCCACCTTGCCCTCGATCTTGCTGCCGTCCGTATAGGCCTGGGCCCAATCGTCGGGCACCTTACTGAGCTCCTCCGCGCTGGCCACCTCCTCGAACTCAACTGGAGTCCGTAGAGCGGGGTGTGCCAGCGCGAACGGGCTGCAGCGGCGCTCGACCTCCCGGCCCGGCAGCGGGGCGAAGGGCCTCCCCCTCTTCAACTCATAAAGCCGAAGGGCCTCCTCGGCCCTAAGGTCGAGGGGGAGGATCCTCGCCAAGAGAACGGCGGCAGTGTAGGAGGTGGTGCGATGGGCCTTGGCGATGCGGATCGCGAAGGCCCTGGTCACCCTGTCGAGTAAGGCCCTGACCCCCACTCGCTGCGCGACAGGCGCCCAGACGTTAGCCGCATAGAGGATGGTAGGTTCGATGACGGTAGTGTAGAGCAGCCGGACGATATCGGCATTTAAGCCCCACGTCGCCCTGGCCGCCCTAGACACCATCCCGAACCTAGCCATAGCTTTGCCGCAGACCCTGTTGAGGTGGCTAAGGAAATTGAGGTTCTTGTCGATCGTCAGACCCAACACGGTGATCTCGTCCGAGAACGCGATGTCCTCCCCCCCAAGCTTCAGCTTGGGTGGGTTAACATCGCGCTTCCTGGTGACCACCATGGCTTGGGTCTTCCGAGCGGCGAACCTCATCTTAGCCCCCTCTCCCCACTCGGACACGGCGTCCAGCGCGGCATTGAGGATGTCCTCGAGCTCACCCACAGTCTGCGCCGCGGCGATAATCAAAATATCGTCCGCGAACGCCTGCAGGTGAGCCCGAAGGTCCCCACCGCGCCGGAGCAAAGGGTCGAGTAACAGGTTCCACAGCAAGGGACCGCACGTCGAGCCTTGGATGCAACCTTTCGAAGTAGGTCTGTCTACTTGTGCCCCCGCGTACCTGACTGTGACCTGTCTTTCGCTCAGGTAGCTGCACAGAAGTTGGTAGACAGACTGGTCGCATCCAGTGGCCAGGATCTGGTGTTTTATTCCGGGCCACCACGCATTGTCGAAAGCCCCCTCGATATCGAGGGAGACGACTCCGACAATGCGTTTTTGCCCGACGTGATCTCTTATGAGCTGTACAGCATCATACAAAGCGTCCTCGGTGCTGCGCTGCGGCATAAAGCCATATTGGCGCAGGCTCAGTCCTCCGCCCACCCCGAGCTGCCAGAGAAGCCTCCCGGCCATCATCTTCTCCAGGATCTTCCCCAGGACTGACAGGAGCCCGATTGGCCTGTACGATTTCGGCTGCGAGTAGTCATCTCTGTTGGGCTTAGGCAGGTTAGGTTAGGTTAGGTTAGGTTAGGTTAGGTTAGGTTAGGTTAGGTTAGGTTAGGTTAGGTTAGGTTAGGTTAGGTTAGGTTAGGTTAGGTTAGGTTAGGTTACCCATGGGGGCGTCCGTACAAAATGGTACTGGACAAGCTTAGACCATGGGTCCCTCCACTGACCGAGACTCTTGAGCCTAGCCTCGTGGTGAATGTAGTGGACACACTATTCCCACGAGTTGCAGACAGCCCGCCAAGCCCTTCGCGCATAGTGAGGTCACCACCGGCCCAGGAGGGGAACGTGGACGTCGGCAGGGAGGAACTGGAGCGAGCCGTGAGACGCCTAGCAGTGCGAAACACCGCCCCGGGCCCCGACGGAATTCCAGGTCGCGCCTGGGTGCTCGCGCTGGGTGTCCTCGGCGAGCGATTCCGGGACCACCTAACCGACTGCCTGAAATCCGGTCGCTTCCCCTCGGAGTGGAAACGGGCACGGCTGGTGCTTCTTAAAAAAGAGGGCAGACCGGCGGACTCGCCATCGGCATACCGGCCTATCTGCCTGCTGGATGAGGCCGGTAAGCTGTTTGAGCGAGTGGTTGCGGAGCGCATAAACCTCCATCTGTGGAGCGTCGGGCCGGACCTCTCGGACTGCCAATTTGGCTTCCGACACGGGCGCTCGACCGTGGATGCCATCCTTCGCGTCCGCTCCATTGCGCAGGAGGCAGTGTCCCAGGGCAGGGTGGTGCTTGCGGTTAGTCTGGATATCGTGAACGCATTTAACTCCCTGCCCTGGAAGGCGATCAAAGAGGCACTCGTCTACCACGGTCTGCCCCACTGCCTACAGAATGTCGTCGGCGATTACTTCCGAGACCGCGGCATTGAATACACGGGTCGAGACGGGGCTTTGCATAGCCGGGAAATGTACTGCGGGGTTCCGCAGGGGTCGGTCCTGGGGCCACTACTGTGGAACCTCGCGTACGACGTGGTGCTGCGAATCGCTCTCCCTGTCGGTGTCCGAGTGGTGTGCTATGCCGACGACACGCTGGTTCTGGCAGAGGGCGACGGCTTCGAGCGGACGACTCGCGTCGCCGAGTATGGAGTTGCGTGCGTGGTCCGCAGGATTCAGGCCCTGGGACTGCGAGTCGCCGCGCATAAGACCGAGGCCCTATGGTTTCATGACCTCCCCAAGGGCACGGAACCGCCTAGCTCTGCGGTCCGCGTGGGTGACGCGGATGTCCAGGTGGGCAGGTTCATGAAATACCTCGGCATCGTACTGGACGGTCGCTGGGAGTTTGTCGAGCACTTCAACCGTCTAGTCCCCCGGATTGAGAAGGTAGCGGGTGCCCTTCACCGAATCCTGCCTAATCTTGGGGGACCGCGGGAGAGTGTTCGGCGACTCTACTCGGGAGTCGTGCGGTCCATTGCCTTATATGGCGCGCCAATCTGGGCGGATGAACTGGCCGGCAACCGCACATGCAAAGCAAAACTGCTAAGCGTGCAGCGCCGGCTAGCCATAAGGGTGGCGCGCGGATACCGCACGATCTCCCACGAAGCGGCGGGTCTACTGGCGAGGCTTCCCCCTCTGGATATCTTGGCGTCAATGGACGCGACCGTCTACAGCGAACTTCGTTGCAGGCGTGAGGACGGGCAGGATCTGCCCCCCAGAGCTGTTACTCTGATGCGTCAAGCCGCGCACGACGACGCTCTTGAGAAATGGAAGGCGCGACTGCAAGAGCCGGCAAGTCAACGCCAGAGGGTCGTGGGGGCAATCCTGCCCGTCTTCCACGACTGGATGAGCCGACCGAGTGGCCAGGTAACGTATCGGCTGACCCAGGTGCTCACCGGACACGGTTGCTTCGGTGAGTACCTGCACAGGATCGGCAGAGAGAGATCAGCGGCATGCCACCACTGCGACCATGCAAGCGACGACGCCCAGCACACCTTGGAGGTCTGCCCCGCGTGGCAATCGCAAAGACAAAGCCTTGTCGCTGCGATCGGGGGAGACCTCCGGCTGCCCTCAGTGGTGGCGAACATGCTGTTGGGCAAACCCCAGTGGGACGCGGTAACAACCTTCTGCGAGGCAGTAATGTTCCAGAAGGAGGAGGCCGAGCGAGAGAGGGAGAGGGCCGACCCTGCGAGGAGGCGGAGGCGTAGAGGTGGAGCTCCCCAGCCCCACCCTGGCCCCAATGCCCTGTAGTCATGGGCTTAGAATAAGACTACGGTATCCCCTGCCTGTCGTAGGAGCCGACTAAAAGGGGACTCAGCCCTGTAGTTCCGGGCTTAGAATAGGGCTACGGTATCTCCTGCCTGTCGTAAGAGGCGACTAAAAGGAGGCACCGGAGTTGCGGGTGGTAAGAGTGGGGGCTCGAACCACCGTTACAAGCGACTCCGTGGCGGCGGCGGTGTGTGGTGGCCGCACACTGCCGTAGATGAGGGCTCTCAGGCGCAAGCCTGAAAGTAGACGGGTGCCGAAATGCACAGTGCGCGGGGGTTCCGGAGTGTTCAGTGAGATCCCGGAATCCCCCCCCAAACGCACGGAGAGGGCCACCGGGGGGGTTTTAGTGGGTAAAAATCCCACATAACCCGGCTTTCCCCCCAGAAAGTCGGGTATCTTTGGAAGATTTCCCCCTCGACAACAAAAAAAAAAAAAAAAAAAAAAAGGTTAGGTTAGGTTAGGTTAGGTTAGGTTAGGTTAGGTTAGGTTAGGTTAGGTTA
>CAMZJJ010000072.1:25000-40000 GCA_947308005.1 Yponomeuta malinellus | reverse complement strand
TCCTGGTTCTTTAGCAGGTCCAGTGCCGACCTCGAGTCACTGAAAATATTCACGTCGGTCGCAGCAAGTGAGGGTATCATGTTGGTCGCCTGGTATAGGGCATAAGCCTCGGCCTGAAAAACAGTGCAGTATGGCTCCAACCTAAATTTTTTCGACTTCATTTCTCTTCCGTCCGACCAACATGTTACCGCCGCTCCAACCCCGCCGTAGATTTTGCTCCCGTCCGTGAATATCCCGATTCCCGTTATTTCATGCTCATCGAGGGTTTCCTTTCGCATGTCCTCTAAACAGATGAAGTCAGCACTGGAGTCTGCAGCTGGATGGGCATTTTTATGGAAGGCTACCCTCCTTTCAACTTCTCTGCCTTTTATTTCCTCATACGATCCATCCCGTTTTGCTTCGTAGAGCTGGGCAGCCTCCTGTACCCGCATATCCAGCGGGAGGAGTCCGGCCAGGGCAAGAGCCGCGTTCAAAGAGACTGTACGATAAGATTTACATATTTTCTGTGCGAAGCCGCGTTGCACAGTGTTTAGTTGCTTTTGAACGCTAAGCTTCTCCGTGGCCGGCGCCCACACACTGGCTGCGTACAGGATTATAGGCTCTATTACCGCGGTGTAGATTGTGCGAATAACCTCTTTGTTAAGGCCCCATTTTATCTTCGCCGATCTTGCGAGCATCTTGTAGATATTTGTAGCCTTCTTACATATATATATTACATGGCTATTAAAAGTCAAGTCCTTGTCAATGATGACGCCCAGTAATTTTATTTCGTCAACAAATACAATACGCGTGCCTCCCATATGAATGTTCGGGTTCTCAACTTTAAGCTTTTTGGTCACTAACATTGCACTCGTCTTATGTGGTGCGAATTTCATTTTATTGTCGGTTCCCCAGTCGTAAACAAGATTGAGTACCTCATTAGCTTGCGCTTCAATTTTGGGCCCGCTTGCTCCAGAGAAGACGAGTACAATGTCGTCCGCAAAGGCTTGGCAATGCACGTCGCTGGACTCTATTTGGTCTAACAGCGGATCGAGCAACACATTCCAAAATGTAGGGCCGCCTATAGAGCCCTGCACGCACCCTTTTGATGTTGAGGTTTTATGTTCGTGACCCGCATAGCATACACGCACCGTCCTGTCCTCCAAGTAGCTGTTGACGAGTTTCCTCATGTTCACGGGGCACTTTTTCTCAGCAAGTCTACACTTTATTGCCGGCCACCAGGCACTATCAAAGGCCCCCTCTATGTCCAGTGATACGACAACATTGATAAGTTTCTTTTTAAGGTTGTCTTTGAGATGTTGCACTAGGTCATAGAGGGAGTCTTCGGTGCATCTTTGAGGTACAAATCCGTACTGCCTTGGATTCGATTTCGGTAACAGATGCCAGCGGATTCTGCGTATCATCAACTTTTCAAAGATTTTTCCCAGTACCGACAATAGCCCGATTGGTCTATACGATTTTACGTCGTTGTAGTTTGTCTTTCCGGGTTTTTGTAGAACTACTATGGAGGCCTCCTTCCACTGAATCGGGAAGTACGAGAGGCTGAGGCAGGCGTTGCAGATCGCCAGGAATACATCTGTGTCCGTCTGTATAGCTTGAGCGCAAATATCAGCTGTGAGTCCGTCAGATCCAGGTGCCTTCCGGGGATTAAAGCTATTCATAGCAAACTTGACCTCTTCAATTGTGAACGGTGGATCTACATTTTCCTGGTCTGTTGGATCTTGGTAGCAGGCTTTTTCTCTAGTTTGCTTATGAACTACACTATCATTTGCCGTAGCATCTTCAGGGAAAAAGGTCTTGGCCAGCAATTTCACCGACTCCTCTGGGCTCAGTGTCTGTCCGTCGCTCACTATCGCCTGGTCCTGAGTTCTCTTCGAACACTGACGGATTACTCTGTATATCCCGTCCCAGAGGCTTTCCTTGTCCTGCTTGCCACAAAACTCTTTCCAGCTTTCGGTCTGTGCTTTTGCTGTTTCTAATTCGTACTTTTCTTTTGCTTTCAGGTACTCGTCGACGACGTGTTGTCTCCGGTTTGGTGCGGCGTACGAGATTCTGCGCTTCTTCGTCACCATCTCCTTCTTCAACGTGTCCAGCTCTTCGCTCCACCACGGTAAGTTCCACTTTTTTTTATTTTTTATTTTCGGTATTGAACTTTGACAGGCTGTTTCTATGTTTTCTGTATATTTAGTAATTATTTCCTCTAGATCCTTTACATTTCTTATATCCATTATTGACGACTCTGTTATTTGACTTTCTTTCAGAAGTGTATCCAGGTGTGTCTTAAAGTTTATCCAGTTTGCTTTCCTCGTGTTATACTTACGTGTGGTCGAGCTGGGTTTCTCCGAAGTAGGCTTTGAGACCGTAAGGGAAAAAGTTATAGCATTATGATCCGAGCTTGTGATTCCTGTATCGACCTTCCAATCTCTGATGACTCCAAGCATACCCTCGCTACATGTGGTAATGTCTACAATGCTCTTATAGATGGCTCCATTCCTAACCGTGTAAAAAGTTGGGTCGCTGCCCTCATTTAAGATGTGGTGTCCAATTTCTTCTATCGTTCCCACAAGTGCCTCTCCTCTGTGGTCCTCCGTTGGACTACCCCACCACGGGCTCCACGCGTTTCCGTCCCCACCAAGGATAACATTTGGGGTTCCTATTTTCATTTGGATGATTTTTATTTGTTCCAAGTAGGGCTCCAGAGGTTGAGTATCTTCAAAGTAGACTGAGATGATCCCAATTTTCCACGTACTAGTTTTAAGCACTGCCACTGCGATATTTTCCGTAGTCAATAGAGGATTTTCATTGATCTCTATGTCGTCATCAAATACTATAATAGCAGCTTTCACGGGCTTTGTTCTTCTTCCGTTGCATTGGACTACTCTATAGCCATAACCTAGTGCTATTTCTCCCTTGGAACCCACATACGGTTCCTGAACGAGCGCGAAACTTACTTTTCTTTTGGTCGATTCTAGGAGCAGTTCCTTGAGTGCAAGTTTTTTGCGTTGTAGGTTCGCTTGGATCACCTTTAAGTGACTTTGTGGATATGGCTGGATTGGGTTTTCATTGCTATTGTTATTATTTACATTGGTATTTGATTCAACTGCGGCGTTAACAATATTGTACGCTTGTCCTCGCTATAGCGTCCCAGTTCTTTCTGATGGGGCACCCACTATCGAACGCGTTGTGATGAACATTCTCACTTTGTGCTAAGTTGCAGTTTCGGCACGTCGGTTGGTCACCCATGTTGAACGCTGGACAGTCCGCACGTAAGTGAGGTCCACCACAGTGAGAGCATAAGTCCACTTCCTCTTTACACAGCCTTTTTCCATGGCCGAAGCATAGACATCTCGAACACTGTATGAGTGGAGATTGATCTTGTACTTTCCGGCATTGCAAGTCTATGTAAACGCGACCGGACGCCGTCAGTCGCTGCCACAGTTTCGGAGAAACCTGAAGAATTACGTGGTTTTCCAATTGATTTCTGGCTCTCTTACGGTAACGGTTAGGTTAGGTTAGGTTAGGTTAGGTTAGGTTAGGTTAGGTTAGGTTAGGTTAGGTTAGGTTAGGTTAGGTTAGGTTAGGTTAGGTTAGGTTAGGTTAGGTTAGGTTAGGTTAGGTTAGGTTAGGTTAGGTTAGGTTAGGTTAGGTTAGGTTAGGTTAGGTTAGGTTAGGTTAGGTTAGGTTAGGTTAGGTTAGGTTAGGTTAGGTTAGGTTAGGTTAGGTTAGGTTAGGTTAGGTTAGGTTAGGTTAGGTTAGGTTAGGTTAGGTTAGGTTAGGTTAGGTTAGGTTAGGTTAGGTTAGGTTAGGTTAGGTTAGGTTAGGTTAGGTTAGGTTAGGTTAGGTTAGGTTAGGTTAGGTTAGGTTAGGTTAGGTTAGGTTAGGTTAGGTTAGGTTAGGTTAGGTTAGGTTAGGTTAGGTTAGGTTAGGTTAGGTTAGGTTAGGTTAGGTTAGGTTAGGTTAGGTTAGGTTAGGTTAGGTTAGGTTAGGTTAGGTTAGGTTAGGTTAGGTTAGGTTAGGTTAGGTTAGGTTAGGTTAGGTTAGGTTAGGTTAGGTTAGGTTAGGTTAGGTTAGGTTAGGTTAGGTTAGGTTAGGTTAGGTTAGGTTAGGTTAGGTTAGGTTAGGTTAGGTTAGGTTAGGTTAGGTTAGGTTAGGTTAGGTTAGGTTAGGTTAGGTTAGGTTAGGTTAGGTTAGGTTAGGTTAGGTTAGGTTAGGTTAGGTTAGGTTAGGTTAGGTTAGGTTAGGTTAGGTTAGGTTAGGTTAGGTTAGGTTAGGTTAGGTTAGGTTAGGTTAGGTTAGGTTAGGTTAGGTTAGGTTAGGTTAGGTTAGGTTAGGTTAGGTTAGGTTAGGTTAGGTTAGGTTAGGTTAGGTTAGGTTAGGTTAGGTTAGGTTAGGTTAGGTTAGGTTAGGTTAGGTTAGGTTAGGTTAGGTTAGGTTAGGTTAGGTTAGGTTAGGTTAGGTTAGGTTAGGTTAGGTTAGGTTAGGTTAGGTTAGGTTAGGTTAGGTTAGGTTAGGTTAGGTTAGGTTAGGTTAGGTTAGGTTAGGTTAGGTTAGGTTAGGTTAGGTTAGGTTAGGTTAGGTTAGGTTAGGTTAGGTTAGGTTAGGTTAGGTTAGGTTAGGTTAGGTTAGGTTAGGTTAGGTTAGGTTAGGTTAGGTTAGGTTAGGTTAGGTTAGGTTAGGTTAGGTTAGGTTAGGTTAGGTTAGGTTAGGTTAGGTTAGGTTAGGTTAGGTTAGGTTAGGTTAGGTTAGGTTAGGTTAGGTTAGGTTAGGTTAGGTTAGGTTAGGTTAGGTTAGGTTAGGTTAGGTTAGGTTAGGTTAGGTTAGGTTAGGTTAGGTTAGGTTAGGTTAGGTTAGGTTAGGTTAGGTTAGGTTAGGTTAGGTTAGGTTAGGTTAGGTTAGGTTAGGTTAGGTTAGGTTAGGTTAGGTTAGGTTAGGTTAGGTTAGGTTAGGTTAGGTTAGGTTAGGTTAGGTTAGGTTAGGTTAGGTTAGGTTAGGTTAGGTTAGGTTAGGTTAGGTTAGGTTAGGTTAGGTTAGGTTAGGTTAGGTTAGGTTAGGTTAGGTTAGGTTAGGTTAGGTTAGGTTAGGTTAGGTTAGGTTAGGTTAGGTTAGGTTAGGTTAGGTTAGGTTAGGTTAGGTTAGGTTAGGTTAGGTTAGGTTAGGTTAGGTTAGGTTAGGTTAGGTTAGGTTAGGTTAGGTTAGGTTAGGTTAGGTTAGGTTAGGTTAGGTTAGGTTAGGTTAGGTTAGGTTAGGTTAGGTTAGGTTAGGTTAGGTTAGGTTAGGTTAGGTTAGGTTAGGTTAGGTTAGGTTAGGTTAGGTTAGGTTAGGTTAGGTTAGGTTAGGTTAGGTTAGGTTAGGTTAGGTTAGGTTAGGTTAGGTTAGGTTAGGTTAGGTTAGGTTAGGTTAGGTTAGGTTAGGTTAGGTTAGGTTAGGTTAGGTTAGGTTAGGTTAGGTTAGGTTAGGTTAGGTTAGGTTAGGTTAGGTTAGGTTAGGTTAGGTTAGGTTAGGTTAGGTTAGGTTAGGTTAGGTTAGGTTAGGTTAGGTTAGGTTAGGTTAGGTTAGGTTAGGTTAGGTTAGGTTAGGTTAGGTTAGGTTAGGTTAGGTTAGGTTAGGTTAGGTTAGGTTAGGTTAGGTTAGGTTAGGTTAGGTTAGGTTAGGTTAGGTTAGGTTAGGTTAGGTTAGGTTAGGTTAGGTTAGGTTAGGTTAGGTTAGGTTAGGTTAGGTTAGGTTAGGTTAGGTTAGGTTAGGTTAGGTTAGGTTAGGTTAGGTTAGGTTAGGTTAGGTTAGGTTAGGTTAGGTTAGGTTAGGTTAGGTTAGGTTAGGTTAGGTTAGGTTAGGTTAGGTTAGGTTAGGTTAGGTTAGGTTAGGTTAGGTTAGGTTAGGTTAGGTTAGGTTAGGTTAGGTTAGGTTAGGTTAGGTTAGGTTAGGTTAGGTTAGGTTAGGTTAGGTTAGGTTAGGTTAGGTTAGGTTAGGTTAGGTTAGGTTAGGTTAGGTTAGGTTAGGTTAGGTTAGGTTAGGTTAGGTTAGGTTAGGTTAGGTTAGGTTAGGTTAGGTTAGGTTAGGTTAGGTTAGGTTAGGTTAGGTTAGGTTAGGTTAGGTTAGGTTAGGTTAGGTTAGGTTAGGTTAGGTTAGGTTAGGTTAGGTTAGGTTAGGTTAGGTTAGGTTAGGTTAGGTTAGGTTAGGTTAGGTTAGGTTAGGTTAGGTTAGGTTAGGTTAGGTTAGGTTAGGTTAGGTTAGGTTAGGTTAGGTTAGGTTAGGTTAGGTTAGGTTAGGTTAGGTTAGGTTAGGTTAGGTTAGGTTAGGTTAGGTTAGGTTAGGTTAGGTTAGGTTAGGTTAGGTTAGGTTAGGTTAGGTTAGGTTAGGTTAGGTTAGGTTAGGTTAGGTTAGGTTAGGTTAGGTTAGGTTAGGTTAGGTTAGGTTAGGTTAGGTTAGGTTAGGTTAGGTTAGGTTAGGTTAGGTTAGGTTAGGTTAGGTTAGGTTAGGTTAGGTTAGGTTAGGTTAGGTTAGGTTAGGTTAGGTTAGGTTAGGTTAGGTTAGGTTAGGTTAGGTTAGGTTAGGTTAGGTTAGGTTAGGTTAGGTTAGGTTAGGTTAGGTTAGGTTAGGTTAGGTTAGGTTAGGTTAGGTTAGGTTAGGTTAGGTTAGGTTAGGTTAGGTTAGGTTAGGTTAGGTTAGGTTAGGTTAGGTTAGGTTAGGTTAGGTTAGGTTAGGTTAGGTTAGGTTAGGTTAGGTTAGGTTAGGTTAGGTTAGGTTAGGTTAGGTTAGGTTAGGTTAGGTTAGGTTAGGTTAGGTTAGGTTAGGTTAGGTTAGGTTAGGTTAGGTTAGGTTAGGTTAGGTTAGGTTAGGTTAGGTTAGGTTAGGTTAGGTTAGGTTAGGTTAGGTTAGGTTAGGTTAGGTTAGGTTAGGTTAGGTTAGGTTAGGTTAGGTTAGGTTAGGTTAGGTTAGGTTAGGTTAGGTTAGGTTAGGTTAGGTTAGGTTAGGTTAGGTTAGGTTAGGTTAGGTTAGGTTGGGGTGCGATGCCAGATAACCTCCTCGTTTGCCCGCGCTGCTGCCGTTCTACTTGATTCTTTGAATCCGGTAGAAAGGCAGTGGCAAGGGCCGGTGCACCCTGGGCGTTGGTCAGTAACTTCTCTTTATGAGATCTTGCTGGCTAACGGCGAATAATCTGGCTGGGATGGTCGTCTGGGCCCTGAGTTGGTCAGGTCTCAGATGGGGCACACACCCACTCTACTTTTAGAGTTGTGGTCTGTGTGCGATAGCACATCGTAATCCCAACTTGTTGGGACCGAGGGTCTTGCCTTAACCGGCCGGACCGCGAGGAGACAACCTCTATAATAAATCCTCAACTCTCGGCGCTGGGGCAACGCGGCGTCGGGATGCTCGAAAGAGCGGCTGGGGAGTGCATCAGTCATTAGCGGCCAACCCTGGGATACCGCCCGCCCTCCCAGGTGTATCAGGGTTATCTTGGGTACAGGGATCTCTGCCCAGATGGACCACCATTTCTCCCGTACTCGTGGGAACAATATGGAACCAATTAAAACCCCCCCCCCAAATAAAAATGATGTTGATAGGGTGACTGCCGCGGGTAGTTTTGCCGCTTCTGGCACCACAAGTGGTGTTTGGAGCGGCAAGGCCGCGGCCTACGATGTTGATGAGAGGTGTCCTGCGGGCACCTCTGCGATGGAACGGCGACCGGACGTCGATTTTGTTCGGCCGGTCACCCGTAGTAGCGCTCTTCGGGAGAGCGACTACGACTCGGACGCCTCGCTGATGTCGTGCACGTCAGTGACGTCAAAGGGGTCCCAGCGTCGGAAGCGTCCGTTGGCGTCGAGCGCGACGACGCCCACTCAAAAGAGGGCGAAGAATCGAATTGCTGGCAAGTCGACTGAGCAGAAAAGCGACGAAGACGACGACGCCCAGTCGCTCACCGATGCCCAAATCAAGGCATACCGATGCCTACCTGACATGGGCGAGTTGGCGGAAGAGATGCGGAACCAGCCTGCGGCGGATCTTGGAGCTCGCATCATCGAAAAGCTCACGGTGGTGGAAAACATTGCCAACAAGTCCAAGAACTTGAAGGGCAACTATGTCCGCGAGTTGCGTCTTGCTGCCCGAGTCGCGAAGGCAGCCTCGGATGAGCTATCGCAGCGAACCACACTGTCGGCAGCCAATGAGTCCCTGGAACGCGAGAACGCTGCCCTGCGCTCTAGGGTCTCCAGTCTGGAGGCCAGGATGGCTTGCATGGCAGCGGAGCTGCAGGCCCTCCGCCGTAAGGATGGTGCTGCATCTGGGCCAACACCCAGCGGGCCCGGAGAACAGGAGCCACCAGCTAGGCAGGTGCCTCTCTCCTTGAGTCAGGTGGCGAGGCTCATGGACGAAAGGATCGCCAAATTTACTGCCGAACTTTTCCCGGATAGAGCTCTCCGCCCTCCGCTGGGGAAAAAAGTGGCGGCACCGGTGCAAACGACGCCCACAGCAACGGCGGCCACAAAGCCTCCAGCGGTTGCCCGGAAGAAAAGAGCGAGGAAGAAAGCGCAGACTGCGCTGCCTCCGCCTGCTCCAATCCCGGCGGTGCCCCCAGGCTCTGGACCCCCGCCAGAGCGCCCTGCCCCAGCGCCCCAAACCTGGGCTACGGTGACCAGGAAGAGGGCAAACCCAGGCATCTCAGATGTGCCCAAGGTGAACCCGGGGAGGCCGCCGGCCAAGGGCCCTGTGAAGCCGAAACTGGCGCGCCCGCCCGCATCCGCAGCCATCACGCTGACGGTGCCAGAAGGGTCCGAGGTGACCTACGCGCAAGTGATGGCCACCGCCAGGTCTCGAGTGAGGCTCGCGGACTGCGGCATCGCGGATGTCCGCCAAAAACGGGCAATCACCGGCGGCCTGGTCTTGGAGGTGAGTGGCGCCGACTGTGCCGTTAAGGCCGACCAGCTGGCCGCCCGCCTGACGACGGTGCTCTCCGAGCTGAGCGTGAAAGTCACGCGCCCCGTGAAGACCGGCGAGCTCCGGGTGTTCGGACTAGACGAGTCGATCACTCAGGAGGAGGTCGCGGCTGCGGTTGCTTCGGCGGGCGAGTGCACTGTCGACCAGGTCAAGGTTGGGCAGATCCGCCGCTCTGCCCGCCGACTCGGTTCGGCCTGGGTGCAGTGCCCGTTGACGGCGGTTCGCAAAGTGGTTGCTTTGCCCCGGCTTCTTGTTGGGGGCTGGATCTCGGTGCGGGTCGAGGCCCTGGCGGCGAGGCCTTTAAAGTGCTTCCGCTGCCTGGAGACTGGGCACGTCCGGAGACAGTGTCCCAACAGCGTGGACCGCAGCGACCGCTGCTATGCGTGTGGGGAACCGGGGCACAGGTCCAGCGCGTGCACTGCCGAGACGCGTAAATGCCCGCTTTGCGCCGACTTGGGCCTCCGCTCGGACCATCCACTTGGCGGCAAGCAGTGTAGGCCTCCCAAGAGCAGGAAAGGAAAGAGAGGAGAGCAGGCTTCTCTCTCGCAAGGCAACAGCGGAGCAGGCTTGATGACGCCGAGCCAACCGGGCAGTGGCCCGCCGGAGGCCATGGAAACCCAGCGGAGCTCCTCCTAAAGTTACTTCAGGGCAATCTGAACCACTGCCGCGGGGCGCAGGACCTGTTACTGCAGACCCTCGCGGAGTGGCGGATTGCCTTGGCCGTTGTCGCGGAGCCCTACAGTGTCCCAAACCACCCTCGTTGGTTTGGCGATGACGGGGGCTCTGTGGCTATCTTTTGGGGAGGAGGTGAGTCGGCTCCGCCGTGCTCACTGCTGGAGAAGGGGCGGGGCGTTGTAGCGGTCCAATGGGGGCCTCTGGCCGTCGTTGGTTGTTATGTGTCGCCTAACATAAGCCTCGCTCTGTACGAGGCCTACCTGGACGGGGTCGCGGCGTGCGTCCGCCGATGCCAGCCTCGCCCGGTCATCGTCGTGGGTGACTTTAATGCCCACGCTCGTGCCTGGGGCGGGCCCCGGGATGATGCTAGAGGAGAGACTGTCCTTGAGTGGGCGGCTAGTCTCGACCTCAGGCTCCTGAACCGGGGCTCCGTCAGCACGTGCGTGAGGTGGCAGGGCGAGTCAGTCGTCGATCTGTCCTGGGCTAATGCTGCGGCCTCCGGCATGGTGTCGGGCTGGCGAGTGGCGGAGGAGTTTGTCACTCTGTCTGACCATCGGCATATCCTGGTCGACATTGAGCTGGGATCCCCCAACAGCCGACAGACTCGGGACAGTGGCCGCGCCAGGCGCTGGGCCCTCAAAAAGCTGGACCGGGACCTACTCTGCGCCGCCGCCACCACAGCGGCTTGGTCCGAGTTGCCTGACTCTCCTAACCCGGAAACGGAGACAGCCTGGTTCAGGGAGGCCATGACCGCCATCTGCGACGCGTCGATGCCCCGTACCAGGCCTACGGACCGTCGGGGGACGTACTGGTGGTCGGAGGAGTTGGCCCGGCTGCGCTCGGCGTGCCTGCGTGCTCGACGGCTCTACACCCGGACTCGGAGACGACGCCAGGCCACGGAGGCGGAGAAAGCCGCGGCCTACCTGCCGTACCGACAGGCCACAATGGCGCTCCAAATCGCCGTATCGAACGCCAAGCTCAGGGCCTGGGAAGAGCTCCTAGAGCTGTTAAATGGAGACCCATGGGGGCGCCCATACAAAACTGTACTGGGCAAGCTCAGACCGTGGGTTCCTCCGTTGACGGAGACGCTCGACCCGGGTCTTGTGGCAAGAGTCACCGACACCCTCTTTCCGAGGATTGAGGACACCGATGACTCAGCGGTGGCGGTCACCGCCCCCTGGACAGAGGACCTGGACGTAGACAAAGAGGAGTTGAACCGGGCCGTGAAGCGGTTGGCGGTGCGGAATACCGCTCCGGGCCCTGACGGGATACCGGGCCGCGCCTGGGTTCTGGCCCTGGGCGCCTTGGGGGACCGGCTGCGACAGCACTTCAGCTGCTGCCTCCGCACCGGGACCTTTCCCTCTGACTGGAAGCGGGCGCGACTGGTCCTCCTGCGGAAGGAGGGAAGGGCCGTGGACTCTCCCTCTGCGTATCGGCCGATATGTCTCCTGGACGAGGCGGGGAAACTCCTCGAGCGGGTGCTGGCAGAGCGCCTCACGCTCCATCTGTGGGGCGTCGGCCCGGACTTGTCGGACTGCCAGTTCGGCTTCCGGCACGGGCGCTCCACGGTGGATGCCATCTTTCGAGTGCGCTCAGTCGCTGAGGAGGCGGTGTCCCAGGGCAGGGTGGTGTTGGCTGTAAGCCTCGATATTGTCAACGCGTTTAACTCCCTGCCCTGGAGCGCAATTAGAGCGGCGCTGGTTCATCACCAGATCCCCCCGTACCTCCGGGCCATCGTCGGAGATTACTTGCGCGATCGGCGCATTGAATATGTTGGTCGAGATGCAGAGGTCCATCAGCGCGAGATGTACTGCGGTGTTCCCCAGGGCTCAGTTCTCGGACCGCTGCTCTGGAATCTCGCCTACGACGTGGTCCTCCGCATCGCACTCCCCAGCGACGTTAGTGTCGTCTGCTACGCGGACGATACGCTGGTCCTGGCAGAAGGGGAGGGCTTTGAGCGGACCACTCGGCTTGCCGAGACCGGAGTGGCTTGCGTTGTGCGCAAGATCCGGGAGCTGGGCCTTGAGGTGGCACCCCACAAGACGGAGGCTTTGTGGTTCCACGATCTCCCACGGGGCGAGGAACCACCGATCTCGAACGTTTGCGTGGGTGGCGCCGTAGTGCAAACGAAGCGGTACATGAAGTACCTAGGTGTCGTTCTGGATGGCAGGTGGGAATTTGTCGAGCATTTCGACCGCCTGGTCCCCCGGATCGAAAAGGTAGCGGGTGCTTTGCACCGGATCCTGCCAAATCTCGGGGGGCCTAGGGAGAGCGTTCGCCGACTCTACGCGGGGGTAGTGAGGTCAATCGCCCTGTACGGGGCACCGCTATGGGCTGACCGGCTGTCTGGCGATCCACGTTGCAAGGGTAAGCTCAAGCCTGTGCAGCGCCGGATGGCAATCAGAGTCGCGCGTGGTTACCGAACGATCTCGTTCGATGCGGCAACGGTTTTGGCACGGTTTCCGCCCCTGGATATCCTGGCAGATATGGACGCGAGAGTGTACCAACAACTCCGTGACATTCGCCGAGGTGGGGAAGCCGTGCTACCCAGGGCGGTCGGAATGCTACGGCAGGTCGAACACCGGCGAGCACGGAGTGAGTGGCGACAGCGGCTCCGAGAGCCTCGGAGCGCCAACAAGCGGACGGTCGGTGCGATTTTGCCAAACTTCGGCAAATGGTACCACCGGGAGTACGGGAGCGTCACGTTCCGGCTTACGCAGGTGCTCACTGGACACGGCTGTTTCAGTGAGTACCTGAATAGGATCGGACGCGAAGTATCGGCGCGATGTCACCACTGCGCTGCGGACTGCGACGACGCGCAGCACACTCTCGAAGTGTGTCCGGCGTGGCAGTCTGAGCGCGGTGACCTGGTGGCCAAGATTGGAGGCAACCTCGCGCTGCCCGCCGTGGTGGCAGCCATGTTGGAGAGCGAGGAGAATTGGAAAGCCGTAACCTCCTTCTGCGAAGTCGTAATGACCCAGAAGGAGGAAGCCGAGCGAGAACGCGAAAGGGCTGATCCCGCTCGAAGACGGAGCCGAAGACGCGACGGCAATAGCCGCCGTCAGCCAGGCCCACAAGCCCCGTAGTCCGGGCAAATAATAGGACTACGAGAAGGCGGAGCGCGGGAGCGCCTGCCGCTCCAGCCCTGTAGTCTCGGGCTTAGAATAGAGCTACGGTATCCCCTGCCTGTCGTAAGAGGCGACTGAAAGGGGGCATGGAGTCGTGGGCGGTGAGAGTGGGGGCTCGATCCGCCCACCCAAACGGCTCCGGGAAGTCGGCGGTGTGTAGTGGCTGCACACTGCCGTAAAGAAGCCGTGCCGCAGGCTTGCCTGCAAGCGATGGGTGCTGCAATGCACAGTGCCAGGGGGCCTCGAGCTGTTGTTCGCTTACGAGTTGCCGGGGCTCCCTTATTATGCGCAGCGAAGGCCACCGGGGGGGTTTTAGTTGGTAAAAATCCAACATAACCCGGCACTCTCCCCCAGGGTGTCGGGTATCTTTGGAAGATTTCCCCCCCGTCAACAAAAAAAAAAAAAAAGGTTAGGTTAGGTTAGGTTAGGTTAGGTTAGGTTAGGTTAGGTTAGGTTAGGTTAGGTTAGGTTAGGTTAGGTTAGGTTAGGTTAGGTTAGGTTAGGTTAGGTTAGGTTAGGTTAGGTTAGGTTAGGTTAGGTTAGGTTAGGTTAGGTTAGGTTAGGTTAGGTTAGGTTAGGTTAGGTTAGGTTAGGTTAGGTTAGGTTAGGTTAGGTTAGGTTAGGTTAGGTTAGGTTAGGTTAGGTTAGGTTAGGTTAGGTTAGGTTAGGTTAGGTTAGGTTAGGTTAGGTTAGGTTAGGTTAGGTTAGGTTAGGTTAGGTTAGGTTAGGTTAGGTTAGGTTAGGTTAGGTTAGGTTAGGTTAGGTTAGGTTAGGTTAGGTTAGGTTAGGTTAGGTTAGGTTAGGTTAGGTTAGGTTAGGTTAGGTTAGGTTAGGTTAGGTTAGGTTAGGTTAGGTTAGGTTAGGTTAGGTTAGGTTAGGTTAGGTTAGGTTAGGTTAGGTTAGGTTAGGTTAGGTTAGGTTAGGTTAGGTTAGGTTAGGTTAGGTTAGGTTAGGTTAGGTTAGGTTAGGTTAGGTTAGGTTAGGTTAGGTTAGGTTAGGTTAGGTTAGGTTAGGTTAGGTTAGGTTAGGTTAGGTTAGGTTAGGTTAGGTTAGGTTAGGTTAGGTTAGGTTAGGTTAGGTTAGGTTAGGTTAGGTTAGGTTAGGTTAGGTTAGGTTAGGTTAGGTTAGGTTAGGTTAGGTTAGGTTAGGTTAGGTTAGGTTAGGTTAGGTTAGGTTAGGTTAGGTTAGGTTAGGTTAGGTTAGGTTAGGTTAGGTTAGGTTAGGTTAGGTTAGGTTAGGTTAGGTTAGGTTAGGTTAGGTTAGGTTAGGTTAGGTTAGGTTAGGTTAGGTTAGGTTAGGTTAGGTTAGGTTAGGTTAGGTTAGGTTAGGTTAGGTTAGGTTAGGTTAGGTTAGGTTAGGTTAGGTTAGGTTAGGTTAGGTTAGGTTAGGTTAGGTTAGGTTAGGTTAGGTTAGGTTAGGTTAGGTTAGGTTAGGTTAGGTTAGGTTAGGTTAGGTTAGGTTAGGTTAGGTTAGGTTAGGTTAGGTTAGGTTAGGTTAGGTTAGGTTAGGTTAGGTTAGGTTAGGTTAGGTTAGGTTAGGTTAGGTTAGGTTAGGTTAGGTTAGGTTAGGTTAGGTTAGGTTAGGTTAGGTTAGGTTAGGTTAGGTTAGGTTAGGTTAGGTTAGGTTAGGTTAGGTTAGGTTAGGTTAGGTTAGGTTAGGTTAGGTTAGGTTAGGTTAGGTTAGGTTAGGTTAGGTTAGGTTAGGTTAGGTTAGGTTAGGTTAGGTTAGGTTAGGTTAGGTTAGGTTAGGTTAGGTTAGGTTAGGTTAGGTTAGGTTAGGTTAGGTTAGGTTAGGTTAGGTTAGGTTAGGTTAGGTTAGGTTAGGTTAGGTTAGGTTAGGTTAGGTTAGGTTAGGTTAGGTTAGGTTAGGTTAGGTTAGGTTAGGTTAGGTTAGGTTAGGTTAGGTTAGGTTAGGTTAGGTTAGGTTAGGTTAGGTTAGGTTAGGTTAGGTTAGGTTAGGTTAGGTTAGGTTAGGTTAGGTTAGGTTAGGTTAGGTTAGGTTAGGTTAGGTTAGGTTAGGTTAGGTTAGGTTAGGTTAGGTTAGGTTAGGTTAGGTTAGGTTAGGTTAGGTTAGGTTAGGTTAGGTTAGGTTAGGTTAGGTTAGGTTAGGTTAGGTTAGGTTAGGTTAGGTTAGGTTAGGTTAGGTTAGGTTAGGTTAGGTTAGGTTAGGTTAGGTTAGGTTAGGTTAGGTTAGGTTAGGTTAGGTTAGGTTAGGTTAGGTTAGGTTAGGTTAGGTTAGGTTAGGTTAGGTTAGGTTAGGTTAGGTT
>CAMZJJ010000072.1:15000-22500 GCA_947308005.1 Yponomeuta malinellus | reverse complement strand
TCTTACTATCCTGTACGCCGCCACCGCATCTGGGAAGAACAGTTTTGTGACAGAGGCAGTTTCTCCTGAGCTGTACCTTTTATTCCATTCGTCAAGCGTATTCATACGAATGTTACGCCTGACGAATGAAATCGGGCACAGGTCATAGTCCGGCGTCCGCTTCGACTTCGTGGCGGCCTCCTTCGCCAGAAAGTCAGCCCTCTCATTCCCCTTCAGTCCTACATGCGCTTTTATCCAGAACAAAGTTACATCTTTGTTCTGAAGAGATATGGATGCTAGGTTATCCCGGGCTTCGACTGCCAGGGGATGGAGACAACCGTAATTTCTGACAGTTTGGAGGGCCGCCATGGAGTCGCTGTAGACGCCGAACGATGAGGCTTTATGCCTCAGGATCTCCCTAGTGGCCACGCATATCGCCAGGAGCTCGGCCTGATAGACCGTACAATATTTGGAGAGAGCAAGCTTGAGGGCTTTTGTCTCGGTCTCACCACTCCAAAGAGATAGCGCGGCTCCGACTCCACCCTCAATCTTGCTCCCGTCCGTAAATATGCGAACCTCAAATTTACTATTGGCATCTAGGTGCCCTTGGTCTACCAGGCTGATGAGCCCCAGGTCGACATGCCTGGCAGGATGTGGCGCTTCCACTGCTGGGGCCATCCGCTCCACATCCCCTCCCCCGAGCATCGGCTGCGGTACCCCCTTCTTGGCCTCATATAATGAGGCCACCTCACGGACTCGGAGATCGAGAGGGAGTATCCCAGCCAAGACTAGCGCCGAGTTCAAGGATACAGTGCGGTATGCTTTGCACAGTTTCTGCGCGAATCCACGTTGGACTGTTCCTAGCTGCTTCCTTACACCCAGCTTGGAGGCTGCCGGGGCCCATACGCTGGCGGCGTACAGGATGATGGGCTCAACGGCTGCCACATAAATGGTCCTTAAGACCTCCGGGTGCAAACCCCAGCTGGCCTTGGCTGCTCTGCTCAACTGCTTGTACACGCCTATGGCCCTCCTGCAGACATTCGAGACATGGGCATTAAAGGTAAGCTTCTCGTCGATGGTGACACCCAATATTTTGATTTCCTTTGACATGACAACGCCGATCCCGCCCATGCTCAGGCGCGGGGTATCGTACTTCAGTTTCCTAGTTATGACCATTGCTTTCGTCTTATGCGGAGCGAAGTTAAGCTTGTTGTCAACACCCCACTCCCGAACGCGAGCGAGAGCGGCATTGGCATGTCTCTGGATCTCCGAGGCGGTGTCACCATCGAAGACAAGCACGATGTCATCCGCGAAGGCCTGACAATAGACCTGTTCGTCTTCTAGGGCTCTGAGTAGGGGATCCAGCAGAAGGTTCCAGAGAATGGGCCCGGCTATAGAGCCCTGCACACACCCCTTCTCTGGCGCCCCTTCGTGTTCTTCACCGGCATATCTGACCCGGACTTTGCGGTTCTGGAGGTAGCTGTCCATGACCCACCTCAAGTTGATCGGACATTTTTCTTCGGCCAGCCGGACTCTGATGGCTGGCCACCAAGCGTTGTCAAAAGCCCCCTCTATATCCAGTGATACTAGTGTCGTTATCTTCTTTTCCTCCAGTTTGCTACGGATATGCTGCACTAGGATATAGAGGGAGTCTTCGGCGCTTTTTTGTGGCATGAACCCGTACTGGTGAGTACTCATCCTCGGTATCAAGTAGAACTTGAGGCGGGCCACCAGCATCTTCTCCAGAATCTTGCCCATTATTGACAACAGGCCGATTGGTCTGTATGCCTTAGGTGTAGCATAGTTTTCTCTCCCTGGTTTCTTCAGTACTACTATCGTCGCTTCCTTCCAGAGCGCAGGGAAATAACGGCATGCTAGGCACCTATTAATAAGGGCCAAGAAGAAGTCCGGGTCAGTACCGATGACCCGTCGACATATGTCGGCAGTTAGACCGTCTGCTCCCGGAGCCTTTTTCGGATTAAAGGAGCTGCTCGCTCGTTCCAACTCCACTTTAGTGAACGGTGGATCCCGCGGCTCACCCCGCCCATCATCACTGACTTTTCCAGCTTTGCGCCTGATGTCGTGGTGGTGGGCATTGTCGCTGCTGCTGTGGTCCGCAGGATAAAATGTTTCCGCCAAAAGCTTCACCGAGCTTTTGGCGTCTAACACCTCCCCGCTCATTTCCAGTGGCAAGTCCTCCCCCCTGCTGGTCGTTCTGCCGATAACCCTATAAATCCCCTCCCATACCCCTTCCCTATCCTGCTTCCCGCAAAATTCTTTCCAACTCCCCACTTGGGCTTTGGCTGCTTCAACCTCATACTCTTCTTTCTGTTTCAGGTACTCTTCGACGACCCCGGGCCTGCGGGACGGACAGGCGCATCGGATTCTCCGCTTCTTCGTGGCGACCATCCTCTTCAAGTTGGCGAGTTTCTCGGACCACCACGGCAGTGTAAGTACTTCTTTAGTTTTCTTGATAGGCATCGAGGACTTACACGCTTCTTTAATAATTTCTGTATAATTCTGTAGTATATTATCTATTTCATTTGTTGATGTAATTTTCCCTAACTCTACTCCCGTCAATTTATTATCCTGCATTTTTTGTTTTAAATTTTCACCAAATTTTGCCCAGTCCGCTTTTTTCGTATTATAAATCCTCGTTGTCCTATTTATCATGATCCCCTTTGATTTTTTCAGTTGAATGTTAAATACAATGCCGTTGTGGTCCGAGCTCGTGAGGCCTTCGTCTACCCGCCACCCGTCTACCCGATCTAGCATGTCTGCGGAGCATGCTGTGACATCCACGAAGCTGCTGTAGCGCTGTCCGCCCCTAACAGTATCGAAGGTCGGAATTTCCCCTCTATTTAGTACGTTGAGGTTGAGCTCCTCGATCGCTCCGGACATTTCGTCACCCCTGTGGTCTATTTCCGGGCTGCCCCACCAAGAGCTCTTTGCGTTTGCGTCGCCTCCAATTAGCCATTTTTTAGGTTTTATCTCTTGCTCTACTTTTTTAATATGCTCGAGGTACGGTTCGATAGGTTGGTCGGGCTCAAAGTAGAAGGAGACAAGCGTTATTTCCCAGGCGCTGGTTCGGATCCCCACCACTGTGATGTTGTTTGTGGTGAGTTTCGGGTACTGTATTACGTTTAGGTCTTGGTTGAAGACAGCTATTGCTGCCTTGACAGTCCCTTCTCCTACTTCGTTGCTTTGGAAAATTCGAACGCCCCTGTGACTCCTCATACTCTTCGCCCCACCAACGTATGGCTCCTGGAGGAGCGCAACGGCAACGCCGCGCTTCTCCGCCTCGATGAGCAGTTCGTTTGTAGCTAGTTTTTTCCTCTGGAGGTTCGCCTGCAGAAGTTTGTATTCAGCGGTTTCGCCCTGGCCGCCCTTAGCAATACGCTATGCTAGTGCGGGCCAGTTCATCCCTCTTTTTACGCACAGGGCACTCGGTGCTGAAGGCGTTGTGCTGCACGCAGTCAAGTTTCGCCTTGGAGCAGTTCCGGCAGCACGGCGGCACGTCCGCCAACCAGTCTGCGCACTCCGACCTCAAGTGAGGACCGCCGCAGTGGCTGCACAGGTCCGCTGCCTCACCGCAAAAGCGTTTACCGTGGCCGAAGCCCAGGCAACGCGTGCACTGGAGCAGCGGAGTCTGGTCCTCCACCCTGACGCGTTGGAGATCGATATGCAGCTTCCCAGCTTCTAGTGCCCTCCTCCAGACAGTAGGGGAGACGCTAATGATGACGTGACTAATGTGCGGGTTTCTGGTTCTCCTTCGGAATTTTATTTCAACCCGGTCTTCGCCCTCACCGAGGCCGCGGAAAACGCCCCCATTCTGATTTCTCAGCGCCTTTTTAATATCCTCGTCTGAGTTTGCTTGGAGGACATTCTTGAGTATCAGCAGGGGATCTTTGTTCACCACCTCCTCGACGGTGAGGTCGACCTTCATGTCTCGAAGCCTACTTTTCAGTTTTTCTCTTTCCTCCTTCGTCTCAAAACCCACTATGACTTTCTTATCTTTCGCTTTCCTGACTCTTTCTACCTTGATCCAGCCGTCTTTTGCGTCCACCGCCTTTCTTAACCTGTCAAGGATCACATCCCCGGTTTCCGCCTCATCTTTTGAGGTGACCACCACCGAGTGCAAGGTGTTCCTGCTGAGTGAGGGTGTGCTACTATGGTTCCCGGTGGCAGTCACACTCGCATATGTAGCGGTCCTTTCGATGATCTCCTGGTGTTTGGCCATCGATTCCTTAATTTCTTCCAGCATTCTGGCGTTACTCGTGAGCAACTTTGTGTGGTTAGGTTAGGTTAGGTTAGGTTAGGTTAGGTTAGGTTAGGTTAGGTTAGGTTAGGTTAGGTTAGGTTAGGTTAGGTTAGGTTAGGTTAGGTTAGGTTAGGTTAGGTTAGGTTAGGTTAGGTTAGGTTAGGTTAGGTTAGGTTAGGTTAGGTTAGGTTAGGTTAGGTTAGGTTAGGTTAGGTTAGGTTAGGTTAGGTTAGGTTAGGTTAGGTTAGGTTAGGTTAGGTTAGGTTAGGTTAGGTTAGGTTAGGTTAGGTTAGGTTAGGTTAGGTTAGGTTAGGTTAGGTTAGGTTAGGTTAGGTTAGGTTAGGTTAGGTTAGGTTAGGTTAGGTTAGGTTAGGTTAGGTTAGGTTAGGTTAGGTTAGGTTAGGTTAGGTTAGGTTAGGTTAGGTTAGGTTAGGTTAGGTTAGGTTAGGTTAGGTTAGGTTAGGTTAGGTTAGGTTAGGTTAGGTTAGGTTAGGTTAGGTTAGGTTAGGTTAGGTTAGGTTAGGTTAGGTTAGGTTAGGTTAGGTTAGGTTAGGTTAGGTTAGGTTAGGTTAGGTTAGGTTAGGTTAGGTTAGGTTAGGTTAGGTTAGGTTAGGTTAGGTTAGGTTAGGTTAGGTTAGGTTAGGTTAGGTTAGGTTAGGTTAGGTTAGGTTAGGTTAGGTTAGGTTAGGTTAGGTTAGGTTAGGTTAGGTTAGGTTAGGTTAGGTTAGGTTAGGTTAGGTTAGGTTAGGTTAGGTTAGGTTAGGTTAGGTTAGGTTAGGTTAGGTTAGGTTAGGTTAGGTTAGGTTAGGTTAGGTTAGGTTAGGTTAGGTTAGGTTAGGTTAGGTTAGGTTAGGTTAGGTTAGGTTAGGTTAGGTTAGGTTAGGTTAGGTTAGGTTAGGTTAGGTTAGGTTAGGTTAGGTTAGGTTAGGTTAGGTTAGGTTAGGTTAGGTTAGGTTAGGTTAGGTTAGTTAGGTTAGGTTAGGTTAGGTTAGGTTAGGTTAGGTTAGGTTAGGTTAGGTTAGGTTAGGTTAGGTTAGGTTAGGTTAGGTTAGGTTAGGTTAGGTTAGGTTAGGTTAGGTTAGGTTAGGTTAGGTTAGGTTAGGTTAGGTTAGGTTAGGTTAGGTTAGGTTAGGTTAGGTTAGGTTAGGTTAGGTTAGGTTAGGTTAGGTTAGGTTAGGTTAGGTTAGGTTAGGTTAGGTTAGGTTAGGTTAGGTTAGGTTAGGTTAGGTTAGGTTAGGTTAGGTTAGGTTAGGTTAGGTTAGGTTAGGTTAGGTTAGGTTAGGTTAGGTTAGGTTAGGTTAGGTTAGGTTAGGTTAGGTTAGGTTAGGTTAGGTTAGGTTAGGTTAGGTTAGGTTAGGTTAGGTTAGGTTAGGTTAGGTTAGGTTAGGTTAGGTTAGGTTAGGTTAGGTTAGGTTAGGTTAGGTTAGGTTAGGTTAGGTTAGGTTAGGTTAGGTTAGGTTAGGTTAGGTTAGGTTAGGTTAGGTTAGGTTAGGTTAGGTTAGGTTAGGTTAGGTTAGGTTAGGTTAGGTTAGGTTAGGTTAGGTTAGGTTAGGTTAGGTTAGGTTAGGTTAGGTTAGGTTAGGTTAGGTTAGGTTAGGTTAGGTTAGGTTAGGTTAGGTTAGGTTAGGTTAGGTTAGGTTAGGTTAGGTTAGGTTAGGTTAGGTTAGGTTAGGTTAGGTTAGGTTAGGTTAGGTTAGGTTAGGTTAGGTTAGGTTAGGTTAGGTTAGGTTAGGTTAGGTTAGGTTAGGTTAGGTTAGGTTAGGTTAGGTTAGGTTAGGTTAGGTTAGGTTAGGTTAGGTTAGGTTAGGTTAGGTTAGGTTAGGTTAGGTTAGGTTAGGTTAGGTTAGGTTAGGTTAGGTTAGGTTAGGTTAGGTTAGGTTAGGTTAGGTTAGGTTAGGTTAGGTTAGGTTAGGTTAGGTTAGGTTAGGTTAGGTTAGGTTAGGTTAGGTTAGGTTAGGTTAGGTTAGGTTAGGTTAGGTTAGGTTAGGTTAGGTTAGGTTAGGTTAGGTTAGGTTAGGTTAGGTTAGGTTAGGTTAGGTTAGGTTAGGTTAGGTTAGGTTAGGTTAGGTTAGGTTAGGTTAGGTTAGGTTAGGTTAGGTTAGGTTAGGTTAGGTTAGGTTAGGTTAGGTTAGGTTAGGTTAGGTTAGGTTAGGTTAGGTTAGGTTAGGTTAGGTTAGGTTAGGTTAGGTTAGGTTAGGTTAGGTTAGGTTAGGTTAGGTTAGGTTAGGTTAGGTTAGGTTAGGTTAGGTTAGGTTAGGTTAGGTTAGGTTAGGTTAGGTTAGGTTAGGTTAGGTTAGGTTAGGTTAGGTTAGGTTAGGTTAGGTTAGGTTAGGTTAGGTTAGGTTAGGTTAGGTTAGGTTAGGTTAGGTTAGGTTAGGTTAGGTTAGGTTAGGTTAGGTTAGGTTAGGTTAGGTTAGGTTAGGTTAGGTTAGGTTAGGTTAGGTTAGGTTAGGTTAGGTTAGGTTAGGTTAGGTTAGGTTAGGTTAGGTTAGGTTAGGTTAGGTTAGGTTAGGTTAGGTTAGGTTAGGTTAGGTTAGGTTAGGTTAGGTTAGGTTAGGTTAGGTTAGGTTAGGTTAGGTTAGGTTAGGTTAGGTTAGGTTAGGTTAGGTTAGGTTAGGTTAGGTTAGGTTAGGTTAGGTTAGGTTAGGTTAGGTTAGGTTAGGTTAGGTTAGGTTAGGTTAGGTTAGGTTAGGTTAGGTTAGGTTAGGTTAGGTTAGGTTAGGTTAGGTTAGGTTAGGTTAGGTTAGGTTAGGTTAGGTTAGGTTAGGTTAGGTTAGGTTAGGTTAGGTTAGGTTAGGTTAGGTTAGGTTAGGTTAGGTTAGGTTAGGTTAGGTTAGGTTAGGTTAGGTTAGGTTAGGTTAGGTTAGGTTAGGTTAGGTTAGGTTAGGTTAGGTTAGGTTAGGTTAGGTTAGGTTAGGTTAGGTTAGGTTAGGTTAGGTTAGGTTAGGTTAGGTTAGGTTAGGTTAGGTTAGGTTAGGTTAGGTTAGGTTAGGTTAGGTTAGGTTAGGTTAGGTTAGGTTAGGTTAGGTTAGGTTAGGTTAGGTTAGGTTAGGTTAGGTTAGGTTAGGTTAGGTTAGGTTAGGTTAGGTTAGGTTAGGTTAGGTTAGGTTAGGTTAGGTTAGGTTAGGTTAGGTTAGGTTAGGTTAGGTTAGGTTAGGTTAGGTTAGGTTAGGTTAGGTTAGGTTAGGTTAGGTTAGGTTAGGTTAGGTTAGGTTAGGTTAGGTTAGGTTAGGTTAGGTTAGGTTAGGTTAGGTTAGGTT
>CAMZJJ010000072.1:0-10000 GCA_947308005.1 Yponomeuta malinellus | reverse complement strand
GCCCCCTATCTTGCTGCCGTCCGTATAGGCCCGGGCCCAATCGTCGGGCACCTTGCTGAGCTCCTCCACGCTGGCCACCTCCTCGAACTCAACTGAAGTTCGTAGAGCGGGGTGTGCCAGCGTGAACGGGCTGCAGCGGCGCTCGACTTCCCGGCCCGGGAGCGTGGCGAAGGGCCTCCCCCTCTTCAACTCATAAAGCTGAAGAGCTTCCTCGGCCCTAAGGTCGAGGGGGAGGATCCTCGCCAAGAGGACGGCAGCTGTGTAGGAGGTGGTGCGGTGGGCCTTCGCGATGCGGATCGCGAAGGCCCTGGTCACCCTGTCGAGCAAGGCTCTGACCCCCGCGCGTTGCGCGACAGGCGCCCAGACGTTGGCCGCGTAGAGGATGGTAGGCTCGATGACGGCAGTGTAGAGCAGCCGGACGATATCGGCATTTAAGCCCCAAGTCGCCCTGGCCGCTCTAGACACCATACCGAACCTAGCCATAGCTTTGCCGCAGACCCTGTTGAGGTGACTAAGAAAATTGAGGTTCTTGTCGATCGTCAGACCCAGTACGGTGATCTCGTCCGAGAACGCGATGTCCTCCCCTCCAAGCTTCAGCTTGGGTGGGATTACATCGCGCTTCCTGGTGACCACCATAGCTTGGGTCTTCCGAGCGGCGAACCTCATCTTAGCCGCCTCTCCCCACTCGGACACGGCGTCCAGCGCGGCATTGAGGATGCCCTCGAGCTCACCCACAGTCTGCGCCGCGGCGGTAATTAGAATATCGTCCGCGAACGCCTGTAGGTGAGCCCGAAGGTCCCCACCGCGCCGGAGCAAAGGGTCCAGTAACAGGTTCCACAGCAAGGGACCGCACGTCGAGCCTTGGATGCAACCTTTCGAAGTAGGTCTGTCTACGTGTGCCCCAGCGTACCTGACTGTGACCTGTCTTTCGCTCAGGTAGCTGCACAGAAGTTGGTAGACAGACTGGTCGCATCCGGTGGCCAAGATCTGATGTTTTATTCCGGGCCACCACGCATTGTCGAAAGCCCCCTCGATATCGAGGGAGACGACTCCGACAATGCGTTTCTGCCCGACGTGATCTCTTATGAGCTGTACAGCATCATACAAAGCGTCCTCAGTGCTGCGCTGCGGCATAAAACCATATTGGCGCGGGCTCAGTCCTCCGCCCACCCCGAGCTGCCAGAGAAGCCTCCCGGCCATCATCTTCTCTAGGATCTTCCCCAGGACAGACAGGAGCCCGATTGGCCTGTAGGATTTCGGCTGCGAGTAGTCATCTCTGCTGGGCTTTGGCAGGATTTTGACTACCGCAGCCTTCCAGTCCCTGGGGAAGTATCCCAGAGAGAGGCAGGCGTTCATCAGGGCAACAAATACATCATTTCTTGCCCTGATGGCCGCACTGCAGATGTCAGCCGTGAGGCCGTCCCCCCCGGGCGCCTTTTTAGGGTGGATACCCTTCAAGACGCCCGAGAGCTCGTGCTGGGAGAAGGGAATAAACTCCCGCGGCTTGGCCCTGGCTTCATCCTCCATGCGGGCGACTGCCTGCCTGACACGGGCATGAGTATCAGACTCGGACTGAAGATCGTCAGCTGGGAAGAATGTATCAGCTATGAGAGCTGTGGAACCGACGGCATCCAGGGCGCGTCCATCCGCGCCGCTGAGGAGGGTGTCTTCCCTCCTACGAGCGGCGCATCTTAGCACCCTATAGATGCCGTCCCACACGCTCTCATGCTGCTGCTTGGAGCAGAATTCCACCCAGCTGGCGGTCTTGGCCGCCTCAATGGCGGCCTTGTAGTCCTCCTTGGCCACCAAATATTCCGCAACCACCCCGTCCCTTCGGCGGCTACTCGCGTGCCGGATTCGACCCCTCAGCGTAATGAGTTTTCGCTTTTTAAGCTGCAACTCATGGCTCCACCAAACCACCCGTTTGGGTGCCTTTGGTGGAGCCAGAAGAGGGATCGAATCCTCGCACGCGCCGTGAATTGCCGCTGTGTACCTTCCAATGGCCTCCTCAAGACCGCTAGGCGTCTCGATGGCCTCGATTTCCTCGACCGTCCAGTCTCCCAGACGGTCGACGAACGAGGCCCGAAAAGTATCCCAGTCAGCCTTCCCGGCGTGGTAACGCCTGGTGGATCCGCTGGCTCTGTCCGGCTCCGTCTCGGGCCCCACCCCCACCTCGAACGTAATCGCCCGATGATCGGGAGCGGAGGGGATGAGGTCCGGACGGACCATCCAGCCCCTCACTCGATGGAAGAGCGCCGACGTGGCGAGGGTCACGTCTACAATACTTGTAAACAGTTTGTCCCCCCGCCAGATGTAAAAGGTCGGCGCTCTTCCCTCGTTGAGAACCTGCAGATCCACCTGGGCTGCGAACTCGGAGAACAGAGTACCTCTCTGGTCCTCGCGCTCGCAGCCCCACCAAAGGCTTTTGGCGTTAATATCCCCGCCGAGAAGGACCGCGCTGGTGCCCATGCGGTCCATGAAGGCCTGGATGTCACGAAGGTAAGGGGTGAGGTCTTGGTCTCCCTCGAGGTACACCGAGACCAGGCCGATCTTCTGCCGATCCCACTCCACCACCACCGCCACGACGTTCTCCGTGACTGTGGTGGCGTCCTGGACGACAGAGAGGGCCGGGTCGAGTACTAGGATAGCCGACTTGACCGGTTTGTCCCTAGTGGCCATCTTTTGTATACAAGTATACCGGGTGTCCACTCGGCCCACCGATCCAGTGTAAGGTTCCTGGATCAGTACGGCCGAGTAGCCACCCTCGATGGCCACCTGGATAGCCTCGTGGAACGCGGCGCGGCAACGACCAATGTTGATTTGCATCAACCGGATCGCGCCCCGCCGCGCCCCAGGAGGCCCCCCCACGGGACTCCGGCCACTATCGACCACCCCAGCACCCAGTGCACCCCGAGACTGTATGGGTGCCAAGGTGCCCGTATCAACAGTACTTTATTGCCTGTCGTGCTATGCTGTCCCAGCGAAGACGCTCGGGACAATCAGCGGCGAATGCAGGGTGCGAGGACTCTGCCCCTGGCACTTTCGCACAGTGGCAGCAGCGCGGGTCGCCAGCCCGCACCGACGGGGGACAGTCCCTGGTCTGGTGCTCCCCGCTGCACCGGCCACACCTGGCATCGGCACGACAGACTCGTGCCGTGTGCCCGTAGCCCATGCAGCGGTAGCACTGTACCAGTGGGGACTGGTCCACCGCCAGCACCACCTGGTACCCGAGCCTTACCCGCGCACCCTCCATGCGCCGCCAGATATCAGGGGTCACCTCTAGGATGACGTTGCAGTGCGCATCGTTTCTCCCGTTGGTGCGCCTCAGGACCCGGGCGTCGTCCCTGGTGAGGGTGACGCCCGCCATCAGTTCCTTGTTCTGGGACTCGATGGCGGCCACCACCTGCTCGTCAGGGACGTCTTTCGCGACACCGACGAGGCGAATCAGGGGCCGTTTGTCGGCGGGCTCGGTGACAGTAAATTGGCCGCCGGCCCCTGACAGCTTCTTCTTAAATACCTCTCTGCCCTCGTCGGTGTCGCAAGAGAGCAGCACCTTACTGTTGCGTAGCTTCCGCACCGCGCTGACGCCGATGCCGAGGGCGATGACGTCGACCTTCCCCTTTATTTCCGCAATTGTAGCCTCTGCGGTCTTACTGGGGTCGGTCGACGCCACCACCACGGAGTGGCGCGGTGAGGAAGCCACCTGTGCATATGATCGGAGCGGGGCCCGATCCCGCAGGGGCGGCCGCGGGACAGCGGCTGTGGCGGGGCAATTAATGGGGCGGGGAGGGCCAACGGCGGGGGCCGGAACGGGCCCCGCGAGCGGCGAAGGCTGCTGACTGTCTAGCCGCTCGCGAAGCCCCCGAAATTCCCCCCTTACCTCCTCCGCCCACTCCGCATCGGGTTTAGATTTAAAACTCCCCGCCACACCGCCGATTTCCGATTTAAGGCTCTCGCACCTCTCCGCCAGCGCTTCCATCCCCTTGGTGAGGGATAGAAGCGCCGCCGGAGTCGGTGCAGCCTCGTTGTCCCGCAGCCCCCCAATGACCTCGTATGAGATCAGGTCCCGCACCGTCTGGACGTCTTTCTTGACGTCCCCCAGGTCCCTTGCCATTGCGGGAAGCACCGACCCCGCAGCCAGCTTCTCCAAGCTGGCGGCGTGGGCCTCCTCCCGCCGGGCCGCCTCCTCGGCGAAACCCGCCCTGGCCGCCTCAATCCTCAGGCAAAGAGTTTGCCTGGACTCGCTCAGCCTCAAAACCATTTGGTATAAGTCGCCGAGCGAGCCCACGACAAACTCGCGGGTTTCCCGCTTCAAATTACCTGAGGACTCCAGCCTCTCCTTCGCCGCCAACATTACGTCGTTGGCCATCCTAGGGAGATTGGCCAGCGCGCCAGTCGCTGACCCCCCCAGGGATGGCCTCCCGGTTTGCGGCGAACGAGAGGCCGGTGAGACATGGCCAGGTGCGACTGCCTCAGCCCCCGGATCAGCCCTTGCATCCGGGGGCGACGCGGGAAGCGGCGCGACGCTGGAGGAAATGGGCTCCGCGGGCCCAGCCCCCAAAGTGGGGGCCTTTTTGGAGGTGACAGCCTTATTTGGCGGGGTCCCGCGGAGCCCCTTGGTGGGCACCCGCAATAGGGCGCCCCCGACAGGCGGCCGGCTCCTGCCCTCCGCCGTGGCCGCTGACTTGCGCAGCCTGGTGTCCATCTTAATATCCTTTGAAAGGGGCCGGTCGGTCTCCAATCCAATACCCCACTCCGGGCCGGGCGGGGAAGGCGAGTCTATAACAGATAAAAATACAATATTTTGAATAAACCGTTAACCGGTAAAACCGGAACCGGTAAAACCGGTATGTTCGATGACAGGGTCAATAGATAAAACTTAAAATCTAACGCAAAAAGCGGTGTCGATGGATAAAACTTAAGACTAGTGCAAAATGGCAAGGTCAAAGGGTCAAATTTAAAATACTTAAAACTAGTGCAAAAGGGCTTAATCTAGTGCAATAGGGCAGTGTTCGGGAGCTCCCCACGTCCGATGTCTTCTTTATTAATTGAATACAGTGGCCAGTTAATGTGAAGTTCCGGAAATCTGGAATTCACACGGCCTTTGGGAATGTTGAAGTTGGGGTTGGTTTTGTTCGGCCTCGTCCGTGCTGATCCAGAAGGCACTGGGACGGTCGCCAAAACTGTAGGGAGGTATGGCAGCTCGGAGACCAACACTCACAAATAGACAAAAAGACAAAACTGGCTTGAGCGAGAACACAACAACAAAACACAAAACCGAAACCGTTTCGCCACGATAACTTTGCGAAATTCGGTAGCCCGATAGAAAACCTGGTAGCACCGTATAGGGCACAGTGTGACGCGCGTCCCGATGTTAAGCACTTCACTGTTTACGTAGGGTTTCGAGTTTTGAGTTTGGGGGTAGTTTTGTCCGGCCTCGTCCGTGCGGCTCCCGAAGGCACAGAGGCGGTCGCAAGAGTGCGTGGGGTATGGCGACCCAAGAACCCCGGCGCTCACTTGGGAAACGAGCACGTCCTCGGTAAAAAACGTTAGCAGAAACGTAAACAAACACAGCACAACACAACACGTTTTTGCCACAAAAGTCTCCGTAACTCGGGGGGGAGGAGTGGAAGGTGGGCGGAGCGGGTTTAGATGTATGCTCCGCTCAAAAATGCACTGGCGGCGCCACCGCAGCTCCTTTTCCACTGCAAACACGTGCTGCGTGGGTTTCTTTCAACCCCGATTTCTCTCGAGCCCCTGGTCCAAGGTCGACGTGAAGCACCTCGTCGGATGCGGCTCGCCAAGACGCAGAGAACGGCCACAAGATCGGGTGGGGTCTCGCGAGAATTCGCGAGATAAACACGAAAAACGTTGGGCACTTTTTCGCGACTGTTTTCACGCCGTAACTCCTCGAGGCTTGGACTCCGGTAAAAAAATTTTTTGCGCACTGTGTAGAGGGCACTGAGACGCGTAAAACGGTGTATAACACGGCCCTGTAGCACAAACTTTTCCCGGTCAGAGGATTTTTTGACGTGGAGCGAGAGAAAAACGAAGCGTTCCGAGGGGCGCTCAGAGCGGCACTGGTTAGGTTAGGTTAGGTTAGGTTAGGTTAGGTTAGGTTAGGTTAGGTTAGGTTAGGTTAGGTTAGGTTAGGTTAGGTTAGGTTAGGTTAGGTTAGGTTAGGTTAGGTTAGGTTAGGTTAGGTTAGGTTAGGTTAGGTTAGGTTAGGTTAGGTTAGGTTAGGTTAGGTTAGGTTAGGTTAGGTTAGGTTAGGTTAGGTTAGGTTAGGTTAGGTTAGGTTAGGTTAGGTTAGGTTAGGTTAGGTTAGGTTAGGTTAGGTTAGGTTAGGTTAGGTTAGGTTAGGTTAGGTTAGGTTAGGTTAGGTTAGGTTAGGTTAGGTTAGGTTAGGTTAGGTTAGGTTAGGTTAGGTTAGGTTAGGTTAGGTTAGGTTAGGTTAGGTTAGGTTAGGTTAGGTTAGGTTAGGTTAGGTTAGGTTAGGTTAGGTTAGGTTAGGTTAGGTTAGGTTAGGTTAGGTTAGGTTAGGTTAGGTTAGGTTAGGTTAGGTTAGGTTAGGTTAGGTTAGGTTAGGTTAGGTTAGGTTAGGTTAGGTTAGGTTAGGTTAGGTTAGGTTAGGTTAGGTTAGGTTAGGTTAGGTTAGGTTAGGTTAGGTTAGGTTAGGTTAGGTTAGGTTAGGTTAGGTTAGGTTAGGTTAGGTTAGGTTAGGTTAGGTTAGGTTAGGTTAGGTTAGGTTAGGTTAGGTTAGGTTAGGTTAGGTTAGGTTAGGTTAGGTTAGGTTAGGTTAGGTTAGGTTAGGTTAGGTTAGGTTAGGTTAGGTTAGGTTAGGTTAGGTTAGGTTAGGTTAGGTTAGGTTAGGTTAGGTTAGGTTAGGTTAGGTTAGGTTAGGTTAGGTTAGGTTAGGTTAGGTTAGGTTAGGTTAGGTTAGGTTAGGTTAGGTTAGGTTAGGTTAGGTTAGGTTAGGTTAGGTTAGGTTAGGTTAGGTTAGGTTAGGTTAGGTTAGGTTAGGTTAGGTTAGGTTAGGTTAGGTTAGGTTAGGTTAGGTTAGGTTAGGTTAGGTTAGGTTAGGTTAGGTTAGGTTAGGTTAGGTTAGGTTAGGTTAGGTTAGGTTAGGTTAGGTTAGGTTAGGTTAGGTTAGGTTAGGTTAGGTTAGGTTAGGTTAGGTTAGGTTAGGTTAGGTTAGGTTAGGTTAGGTTAGGTTAGGTTAGGTTAGGTTAGGTTAGGTTAGGTTAGGTTAGGTTAGGTTAGGTTAGGTTAGGTTAGGTTAGGTTAGGTTAGGTTAGGTTAGGTTAGGTTAGGTTAGGTTAGGTTAGGTTAGGTTAGGTTAGGTTAGGTTAGGTTAGGTTAGGTTAGGTTAGGTTAGGTTAGGTTAGGTTAGGTTAGGTTAGGTTAGGTTAGGTTAGGTTAGGTTAGGTTAGGTTAGGTTAGGTTAGGTTAGGTTAGGTTAGGTTAGGTTAGGTTAGGTTAGGTTAGGTTAGGTTAGGTTAGGTTAGGTTAGGTTAGGTTAGGTTAGGTTAGGTTAGGTTAGGTTAGGTTAGGTTAGGTTAGGTTAGGTTAGGTTAGGTTAGGTTAGGTTAGGTTAGGTTAGGTTAGGTTAGGTTAGGTTAGGTTAGGTTAGGTTAGGTTAGGTTAGGTTAGGTTAGGTTAGGTTAGGTTAGGTTAGGTTAGGTTAGGTTAGGTTAGGTTAGGTTAGGTTAGGTTAGGTTAGGTTAGGTTAGGTTAGGTTAGGTTAGGTTAGGTTAGGTTAGGTTAGGTTAGGTTAGGTTAGGTTAGGTTAGGTTAGGTTAGGTTAGGTTAGGTTAGGTTAGGTTAGGTTAGGTTAGGTTAGGTTAGGTTAGGTTAGGTTAGGTTAGGTTAGGTTAGGTTAGGTTAGGTTAGGTTAGGTTAGGTTAGGTTAGGTTAGGTTAGGTTAGGTTAGGTTAGGTTAGGTTAGGTTAGGTTAGGTTAGGTTAGGTTAGGTTAGGTTAGGTTAGGTTAGGTTAGGTTAGGTTAGGTTAGGTTAGGTTAGGTTAGGTTAGGTTAGGTTAGGTTAGGTTAGGTTAGGTTAGGTTAGGTTAGGTTAGGTTAGGTTAGGTTAGGTTAGGTTAGGTTAGGTTAGGTTAGGTTAGGTTAGGTTAGGTTAGGTTAGGTTAGGTTAGGTTAGGTTAGGTTAGGTTAGGTTAGGTTAGGTTAGGTTAGGTTAGGTTAGGTTAGGTTAGGTTAGGTTAGGTTAGGTTAGGTTAGGTTAGGTTAGGTTAGGTTAGGTTAGGTTAGGTTAGGTTAGGTTAGGTTAGGTTAGGTTAGGTTAGGTTAGGTTAGGTTAGGTTAGGTTAGGTTAGGTTAGGTTAGGTTAGGTTAGGTTAGGTTAGGTTAGGTTAGGTTAGGTTAGGTTAGGTTAGGTTAGGTTAGGTTAGGTTAGGTTAGGTTAGGTTAGGTTAGGTTAGGTTAGGTTAGGTTAGGTTAGGTTAGGTTAGGTTAGGTTAGGTTAGGTTAGGTTAGGTTAGGTTAGGTTAGGTTAGGTTAGGTTAGGTTAGGTTAGGTTAGGTTAGGTTAGGTTAGGTTAGGTTAGGTTAGGTTAGGTTAGGTTAGGTTAGGTTAGGTTAGGTTAGGTTAGGTTAGGTTAGGTTAGGTTAGGTTAGGTTAGGTTAGGTTAGGTTAGGTTAGGTTAGGTTAGGTTAGGTTAGGTTAGGTTAGGTTAGGTTAGGTTAGGTTAGGTTAGGTTAGGTTAGGTTAGGTTAGGTTAGGTTAGGTTAGGTTAGGTTAGGTTAGGTTAGGTTAGGTTAGGTTAGGTTAGGTTAGGTTAGGTTAGGTTAGGTTAGGTTAGGTTAGGTTAGGTTAGGTTAGGTTAGGTTAGGTTAGGTTAGGTTAGGTTAGGTTAGGTTAGGTTAGGTTAGGTTAGGTTAGGTTAGGTTAGGTTAGGTTAGGTTAGGTTAGGTTAGGTTAGGTTAGGTTAGGTTAGGTTAGGTTAGGTTAGGTTAGGTTAGGTTAGGTTAGGTTAGGTTAGGTTAGGTTAGGTTAGGTTAGGTTAGGTTAGGTTAGGTTAGGTTAGGTTAGGTTAGGTTAGGTTAGGTTAGGTTAGGTTAGGTTAGGTTAGGTTAGGTTAGGTTAGGTTAGGTTAGGTTAGGTTAGGTTAGGTTAGGTTAGGTTAGGTTAGGTTAGGTTAGGTTAGGTTAGGTTAGGTTAGGTTAGGTTAGGTTAGGTTAGGTTAGGTTAGGTTAGGTTAGGTTAGGTTAGGTTAGGTTAGGTTAGGTTAGGTTAGGTTAGGTTAGGTTAGGTTAGGTTAGGTTAGGTTAGGTTAGGTTAGGTTAGGTTAGGTTAGGTTAGGTTAGGTTAGGTTAGGTTAGGTTAGGTTAGGTTAGGTTAGGTTAGGTTAGGTTAGGTTAGGTTAGGTTAGGTTAGGTTAGGTTAGGTTAGGTTAGGTTAGGTTAGGTTAGGTTAGGTTAGGTTAGGTTAGGTTAGGTTAGGTTAGGTTAGGTTAGGTTAGGTTAGGTTAGGTTAGGTTAGGTTAGGTTAGGTTAGGTTAGGTTAGGTTAGGTTAGGTTAGGTTAGGTTAGGTTAGGTTAGGTTAGGTTAGGTTAGGTTAGGTTAGGTTAGGTTAGGTTAGGTTAGGTTAGGTTAGGTTAGGTTAGGTTAGGTTAGGTTAGGTTAGGTTAGGTTAGGTTAGGTTAGGTTAGGTTAGGTTAGGTTAGGTTAGGTTAGGTTAGGTTAGGTTAGGTTAGGTTAGGTTAGGTTAGGTTAGGTTAGGTTAGGTTAGGTTAGGTTAGGTTAGGTTAGGTTAGGTTAGGTTAGGTTAGGTTAGGTTAGGTTAGGTTAGGTTAGGTTAGGTTAGGTTAGGTTAGGTTAGGTTAGGTTAGGTTAGGTTAGGTTAGGTTAGGTTAGGTTAGGTTAGGTTAGGTTAGGTTAGGTTAGGTTAGGTTAGGTTAGGTTAGGTTAGGTTAGGTTAGGTTAGGTTAGGTTAGGTTAGGTTAGGTTAGGTTAGGTTAGGTTAGGTTAGGTTAGGTTAGGT
>CAMZJJ010000071.1:17500-59794 GCA_947308005.1 Yponomeuta malinellus | reverse complement strand
TTTTTTTCCCCGCTTTTAGCCAGCGACGACACAGAAGGGACGTGGGGGCGGGGGCACTTTCATATAGTTTCATTAAAGATTGTGGCGTTATTTACCTTATTTCAAAATACGCTGTTAAAATGATTGTTAAAAAAAAAAAAAAAAAAAAAAATTAGGTATAACAATTTTGTTTAATCCGTCTCCGCATCCAACACAACATCTAATACCGAATTAGCTCATCCTTTACCTCTCGAATTGTTCCTGTGTTAGTGAGTATAAAGTACAAAGTATCTCTTTGAATATCCACGATCAGTGTCAAATCAACCGATCGTGGAGCCCAATAATTGACATTGCTACGACATCGTGATAGGTATGAATAATATAATATATAAGGGTTATACAGAAAAACATTTTGCGATTTGACTACTAGGTGGCGTTAATGCCTTTCTAACTCGCGGTATAGTTGTGACGGAGACTGCACTATTAATCAGGATCCAAGTACAATTATCGACTACGTCGAGGTTAGGTTAGGTTAGGTTAGGTTAGGTTAGGTTAGGTTAGGTTTTTTTTTTTTTTTTTTTTTTTTTTTTTTTTTTTTTTTTTTTTTTTTTTTTTTTTTTTTTTTTTTTTTTTTTTTGCTTCTACCTCCAACATGATCGGAGACTATGGTAATCTAACTCTTTCATTCCAGTTCAGTCTTTTATGCTTCTCGTACTTCCATTCTGCATACTGGTTCTTTCTTACATTCATCATCTTTCATTCTATAGTGGGTGGGATTCCCATTCCCTATTCCCTAGCATACGCTAACTAACCGTTTTTTATTTTTGTTTTCATTTGGGGGTTAACACATTGACACAATTTTTATTCACTTTCCCATTTTTCAGTTTACATTTTTCAGTTTGACACAAGGCATTGTATGTTAGAATAGACTCTCTTATACTAGGTTTACATTAGCACATTTATTACATATTTTATTTTATCTATATCTTATACTATTTAATTCTATTCAATCTTATTCTAACATTCTCAATTGAGCTCCTAAGTACTACAATTTTACATACCCTTATTTGTTATCCTATTACTTTATGTTGCTCCCTAATATAGTCATCATATTATGTCAACATATTTTAGCGCGTTTTATTTCTTTTTATGACTATTTCTACAATATTTATGCAATAGTTCAGGAACTCATTCAAGCCCTGACCCTTCATTATGTCACTTATGGTTCCGCGTGTCACCTGCATACCTAGTTGTTGCTCAATTGTAAAGCGCTCCCTGGCGTGCACAGGACAGTCGAATAGCAGGTGTGGGACCGTCTCGCTGCAACCATCGTCGCAGATGCACGATGGGCTCTCTTTACACTTGAAGCGGTTCAAGTATTCCGAGAACCCACCGTGCCCAGTCATAATTTGGGTTGTGACGCTGGTTGCCTCGAATTTCCTAATTATCCTGTACGCCGCCACCGCATCCGGGAAGAACAGCTTGGTAACAGATGCAGTTCCTCCTGAAACATATCTTTTGTTCCATTCGTCAAGCGTATTCATACGAATAAGACGCCTGACGAATGAAATCGGACACAGGTCATAGTCCGGCATCCGCTTCGACTTCGTGGCTGCCTCCTTCGCGCTCTTCAACCGTCTGGTCCCCCGGATCGAGAAGGTAGCGGGTGCCCTTCACCGAATCCTACCAAATCTTGGGGGACCGCGGGAGAGTGTTCGACGACTCTACTCGGGAGTCGTGCGGTCCATTGCCCTATATGGCGCGCCAATCTGGGCGGATGAACTGGCCGGCAACCGCGCATGCAAAGCAAAGCTGCTAAGCGTGCAGCGCCGGCTAGCTATAAGGGTGGCGCGCGGATACCGCACGATCTCCCACGAAGCGGCGGGTCTGCTGGCGAGGCTTCCCCCCCTGGACATCCTGGCGTCAATGGACGCGTCCGTGTACAATGAACTTCGTTGCAGGCGTGGAGACGGGCAGGATCTGCCCCCCAGAGCTGTAACTCTGATGCGTCAAGCCGCGCACGACGACGCTCTCGAGAAGTGGAGGGCGCGACTGCAAGAGCCGGCTAGTCAACGCCAGAGGGTCGTGGGGGCAATCCTGCCCGTCTTTCACGACTGGATGAGCCGACGGAGTGGCCAGGTAACGTACCGGCTGACCCAGGTGCTCACCGGACACGGTTGCTTCGGTGAGTACCTGCACAGGATCGGCAGAGAGAGATCAGCGGCATGCCACCACTGCGACCACACAAACGACGACGCCCAGCACACCTTGGAGGTCTGCCCCGCGTGGCAATCGCAAAGACAAAGCCTTGTCGCTGCGATCGGGGGAGACCTCCGGCTGCCCTCAGTGGTGGCGAACATGCTGTCGGGCAAACCCCAGTGGGACGCGGTAACATCTTTCTGCGAGACGGTAATGTCCCAGAAGGAAGAGGCCGAGCGAGAGAGGGAGAGGGCCGACCCTGCGAGAAGGCGGAGGCGTAGAGGTGGAGCTCCCCAGCCCCACCCTGGCCCCAATGCCCTGTAGTCATGGGCTTAGAATAAGACTACGGTATCCCCTGCCTGTCGTAGGAGCCGACTAAAAGGGGACCCAGCCCTGTAGTTCCGGGCTTAGAATAGGGCTACGGTATCTCCTGCCTGTCGTAAGAGGCGACTAAAAGGGGGCACCGGAGTTGCGGGTGGTAAGAGTGGGGGCTCGAACCACCGTTACAAGCGACTCCGTGGCGGCGGCGGTGTGTGGTGGCCGCACACTGCCGTAGAGGAGGGTTTTCAGGCGTCTACCTGCCTGAAAGTAGACGGGTGCCGAAATGCACAGTGCGCGGGGGTTCCGGAGTGTTCAGTGAGATCCCGGAATCCCCCCCCAAACGCACGGAGAGGGCCACCGGGGGGGTTTTAGTGGGTAAAAATCCCACATAACCCGGCTTCCCCCCCAGGAAGTCGGGTATCTTTGGAAGATTTCCCCCTCGACAACAAAAAAAAAAAAAAAAAAAAAAAGGTTAGGTTAGGTTAGGTTAGGTTAGGTTAGGTTAGGTTAGGTTAGGTTAGGTTAGGTTGGGGTGCGATGCCAGATAACCTCCTCGTTTGCCCGCGCTGCTGCCGTTCTACTTGATTCTTTGAATCCGGTAGAAAGGCAGTGGCAAGGGCCGGTGCACCCTGGGCGTTGGTCAGTAACTTCTCTTTATGAGATCTTGCTGGCTAACGGCGAATAATCTGGCGCGGGTGGTCGTCTGGGTCCTGACTTGTCAGGCCCCAGACGGGGCACACACCCACTCTACTTTTAGAGTTGTGGTTCGTGTGCGACGCTGGTCAGCGGGTGGCGTTTCGGTCCGCTTTTCAGTGGACCGTCGTCGTGCCTGCTGAACGCGGCGGCTGTTTTTATCCCTTATTTATGGTTTTATTGCCTAGTTTCTGTTATTGGTACTGTTTGTCAGCCTCGGATTCCGCGCTTTACCTTTCTTTCGTGAAAGCCACGGTTTGGACTGCCACCTCAGAATCGCGTTTTCGCATTGCCATCCTTAGGTTGTGCTCCGCGATTGCTTTGCTTGTGACAGCCGTTGCCCTTCTCACGAATCTGCCGATCGCGTCGTCGCCGCCGTCCGAGTAGTATATGCAACTGGTCGTGTGTCGCGATACGGCCACCACCGCGTGTGGGACGCTGTCATATATTTTCAGTGCCCTTTCGTTTGCCCGTATGACGATGACCGACTCGTAGGTTAAACCCTGTGCCTCGTGTATGGTAAGGGCGCGCGAACCCGTGCCCGACCCGAATCCCTGGTTGATGAGGGATTTTTTCTCCTCCTGGGTGTGTACCAGGAATAGAGTGTTCGGCAGGTTGTGGGGTATTTGCGCGCCAACGAACCTCTTAAGCTCGAGCGAACGTACTCGACGTGCTGACGAGTACATTCCAGGGTAAACCTCTCTTAGGGCGTACGCTACATCCATCGGGTTCCGGTGTGTGCATGACCACTGCTCGCTGATGTTCGCTAGCAGGTTCGGGCGGCTGTACCTCAGCTGGAAGAGGTTCTGTCGGTCAATAAACGGCAGCTGGTTTACATCTCCGATGAGGACAATTTCGCTGGCACCTAGCAACTGAGTCGCCATCACTATGGCCCCAAAATGGTTCATTAGAGCTTCGTCAACCAATAAACGGTTACAACCTCCGGGCTCTTTTGAACCATTTGCTAGAATTGAGGCCATAGTGCGCACCTTGATTTTCGATGCGTTCCCTATGCGACGACCTAGCCTTTCTTTCAGGTCGTTGGCGGCTTCGGTTGTGCTGGTGACTACTACGTCGTTCTCCCCATCGAAGTTGCTCACCACCCATGTCGTTTTTCCACATCCCGGAACTCCGTTGATCCATCGCAACTTTGGTGCCGACCATGTGTCCGATGCTGTTCTGGGACCGAGCGTTTCTGTAACTATGTCGGCCATGTTCAGGATCTTATCGTCCAGCATTATCCTTGTACATCGGGCGGTAACCACTATGGGATCGTTTTGTGGTGTAGCGTACTTTGCTTTGCCAGTCCGCCGCGTCTCCCCGTCGTCAAGAGCCACGAAGCCACTTGTTGCACTGTATGCTGCCATATACCGACCTGACATGGTTCCCCTTATGACCTGGGAGGTGTCGTTATTGTATATGGCTGCGTCAGCCTCCTCGAGTCTCACCTTCAACAGCCCTTCGTTCCCCCGCTGGAAGGTCTGCAAGATCTCATCGCATGTGGCTAGATTGACTTCTCTGGAAGCTCTTATTACTGCCTGAAACTCGAGGAAAGCGTTCGTTGCGTGGTCTACGGGCTTCTCTGCCGGTTTGAGACTAGGCGGGCTGACTTGTCCCTTGTCGGCTCTCGTTCTGTGTTCATACGGCGGCTTTGGGTCTGTGTTTTCCTTCAAGAACTCCTTCACCGCCTCTTCTTGGCGCTCCGCGGCTTTGGAGGTTCTTGGTTGCGTGGCTCGCGTAGCTGAGCCGAGGGCGTTCATAAATGCTTTTATCAACCCCCTCGCCCCAGCTGTCTCCTCTGGACTTCCACGTTCCTTGGCTGCTGCATTTTCGGCGGCCACCCTTTGCTGTAAGCGGTCCGATCCGCTTTGGGTGCTTGGGTTGGGAATGGGGTTCCCCCAACTGTCGGCGGATGTAGTCGCTTGGTCGTGTTTCGGCTCTTTGAGAAAACTTAAGTTTTCTCCTCTGTCCTCGTACACTACCACCTCGTGATTTTCTGAGGCTTTCAGACAACCCATAAGGTCTGCGACTTCTCCTTTTTCGATTTGAAGCACCATTGCGTCTACGCTTATTTTTCGGGAGCCGTAGCATGTGTTGCGTCCAAGTTTCGTTAGCACGGAGCATGCCTGCGCGAATGGTGTTTCCTCTCCCCAGTCGAATAGTGCTATTGTTTTGTTTTTGTGTTGCACTAGGCGGAACCGGTGGTCGGCTACTTGCGACTGGGGTAGCGCGTTGAAAACTTGGAGTTTCATGCTGGTCTTGGACGTGCTCCCTTTCAGCAGGGTAGCCAGGCCGGGTGGTATTGCAACACTCTTTCTGCCAAGACGACAAAAGCTTATACCGAGTGTTTCGGTGTCGTTGTCCATGAAGAGAGCCACGCTTCTTACCCTTATTTTCGGCACGCCGCGCTCTCCGCACTCCAAGAGATTTCGAGCGCGACTCTGCGTGATGTCCGTGGCCTGATTTGTAACGGTTGTTGTTCTTATGCTAAAGGTTGTATTTCCGGTAGTGGAGGTGTTTGTGATGACGGTGGGGGCACTTGTGGTGGGGGGGATTGTGTCACCGGCGGCAGCAGATGTGCTGTTTCTCTTTGCGGCTATTCTGGCGGCTTTGCTCGCAAACTCCAAGAAAGGTGTTCTGATGGCCGGGTCCTCCATGATGGTGGGCAGAGTGGACTGGTCCAGTTTGGTCTGGATTTGTAGTTCCAGCTCCATCCTTTCCCGGCCAAATCTTGGACACTCCAGAAGCACGTGCCATATCGTTTCGTCGCGTTCGGGATCGCAGATACAAGAGGGACTGTCTTTGACGTGGAAGCGGTGGAGATACGCCGCGAATCCTCCGTGGCCGGTCAGGATCTGGACATGCATGGGTGTTAGTTCCATGTCCTTCAGTGCTCGTCTTGCCATTTGGACGGTGGGTAGAAATACCTTTGTGACCGAGCCCGTGCTGGAAGATTCGTAGCGCATCTGCCACTTTTTCACTGTTTCCTCTCGTATCTGTTTCCTGACGAAGGATATGGGAACCTTGTCATAGTCTGGAGCTGTCTTCTTGGTGAGTGCAGCTTTTTTGGCCAGTTCATCCGCTCTTTCGTTCCCCGGCGTTCCCACGTGGGCTCTCAGCCAGAAGAGCCTCACTGTTCTGTCTTGTTCCCGGATTTCTCGGATGTATCTCTTTATCTCGAGAGCCAGAGGGTGAGTTACCGATGGGCACCTGAGTAAGTCCAGCGAAGATCTCGAGTCGCTGAGGATGTTAACCGTGCCCATCTTGGAGTCTCTAACCATTTTTACGGCTCTGTAGAGAGCATACATTTCCGATTGGAAGACAGTGTTGTGAGGCTCTAGACGAAAGGTGGAGTACTTGGATTCCCTGCCGTTAACCCACATTGTAAGGGCAGCACCGACTTTCCCTTCTATTTTGCTGCCGTCGGTGTACACTTGTGCACCTACCACATTTAGGTTGTTCAGGGTTTCGGGGTCCATGTCGTCGAGGCGCTCATACTCGGTTGTTGTGAGTAGAGCCGGGTGGGGATTTTGCGTCGGTCCTACCCTGCGTTCTACCTCTCTGCCTGGTGGTATAAAGTCCTCGGAGTGTCCCTTTTTTATTTCGTACATTTTTCCCGCTTCAAGGATCCTGAGGTCTAGGGGTAGTTGGCCTGACAAGACTAATGCCGATGTCAGAGACACCGTGCGGTATGCTTTGGTGATCTTCTGCGCGAAGCCTCTCTGCAGCGAGTCCAACTGATTCCTTACCATCAGTTTCTCTGCAGCTGAATGCCATGCGCCTGCAGCATACAGCACGATTGGCTCTATCACCGACACGTATATAGTCCTTATGATTTCTCCGTTCAGTCCCCAGGTCACCTTTGCCGCGCACGCAAGCTGTTTATAGATGTCCGCGGCTTTTTTGCAAATGGCGGTTACGTGCGCGTTAAAAGTGAGCTTGCAGTCGATTATAAGACCCAGCAGCTTGATCTCCTTGACAAGCTCTATCCTGCTGCCTGACATGTGGATGATGGGGGTGTCGTATTTAAGTTTCTTTGTGATCACCATCGCGTTTGTCTTGTGCGCGGCGAATTTCAACTTGTTTTCAACACCCCATTCCGCTACGGCCTTAAGAGTCTTGTCGGCTGCTTGCTGAAGGGTACTGACTGAGTGAGCGGAGAAAACCAGGACCACATCGTCTGCGAAAGCTTGGCAGTGTACCCCTTTACTAGCCATTTTTTGTAGGAGTGGGTCTAGGATTAGGTTCCAGAATGTCGGTCCCGCAATGCTACCCTGGACACAACCTTTTGTGGTTTCCTTTTCACTAGACGCTCTGGCGTAGTTGACCCTGATCTTGCGGTCCCTTAAGTATGATACCACCAAGGCGTAGAGGTTCTTTGGACAGTTCTTCGTGATCATTCGTTGTTTTAGCGCGGGCCACCATGCGTTGTCGAAGGCTCCCTCTATGTCCAGCGATACCAGAAGCACAACCTTTTTAGATTTCACTTCTGTCCGTATGTGGGCTAATAGGTCATAGAGGGCGTCCTCGGTTCCGCGTTGTGGCATGAAACCGTACTGGGTCGCGTTCAGAGTCGGGAGGAAGTGCCACTGAAGTCGGCACACGAGAAGTTTCTCGACGATTTTACCAAGGACCGATAGAAGGCCAATTGGCCTGTAGGACTTGGGGTGCGTGTAGTCCTCCTTACCCGGCTTACGCAGGATGCACACGTGAGCGATTTTCCACTGCCTTGGGAAGTGCGACAGCGATAGGCATTTATTTGCCAGTGCCAGGAACACTTCTGCATTGCAGCGGATGGCGGCTGTGCATATGTCGGCAGTCAGTCCATCCGGCCCGGGAGCTTTTTTCGGGTTCGCGCCCCTGAGGACCATGTCCAGCTCCGCGGGTGTGAAGGGGGGATCGTCTGCCGACAGTCCTTGTATTTTCGCCGGGTTGCACTCGACTGTTTGTCCTCTGAGCATGGTGTGGTATTCGGTGTCGGTTTCCACAGAGTCATCGGGATAAAACGTTCTCGCCAGGAGTTCCGCAGACTGTTCCGGGCTCAGCGTTTCCCCGGCCGCGCTTCTCAGAAGCATGTCGTCTGATCTCCTGGCGGTCTTCCTTATGACTCTGTAGATACCGTCCCACATGCTCTCACGGTCCTGGGTCGAGCAAAACTCCTTCCAACTTTGTGTGGCGGCTTCTGTGGCTCTCCGTACGTACTCCTCTTTTACCAGCAGGTATTCGCCCACGGTTTGTTGCCTGCGGCATGGGGCTGCGTTACGAATTCTTCGTTTTTTCCTCAGAACGTCCTTTTTTAAGTTGTCCAGGGCAGGCGACCACCACGGGGGTCCCGCGTCACCTTTCCATGCGCCTAGCTTGGGTATTGCTTTTTCGCAAGCTTTACGGATGGTCTCTGTGTAGGATGTTAGTATTTCTTCCAGACCCTCCAGGTCTCGCACTTCCGACACCCTGGTCACGGTGATGCTGTTTTCGGCTAATCCAGAGGTGAAGTGTGTATTGAAGTCGGACCATTTTGCCTTCTTGGTGTTGTAGATGCGTGTAGAGATTGGCCTTAGGGGTTCCAGGCCCTTCTCTAGTCCCAGACTGAAGGTAATTGCGTTGTGGTCTGATGTTGTGAGACTTCTATTCACACTCCACTCCCCGATTTTGCCCAGCAAGGACAGGCTGCAAGCAGTTACATCTACTATGCTTGTGCAGAGCCTGTCTCCCCTGTAGGTCTCAAAAGTGGGAACTTGACCTGTGTTGAGGATTTGGAAGTCCATCTCGTTTAGGAAGGTGTTGTACGCCGCCCCGCGGTGGTCCTCCGAGTTGCTTCCCCACCAGTGGCTCCAGGCGTTTACGTCTCCCGCCACTATGATGTTTTCCGTGCCCAACTTTCCGGAGAGCCTTTTTGTTTCCGAGATGTACGGGTCTATGTCTTGGTCGCCCTCGTAATAGACGGATATCACTCCAAGCTTTAGCTGGCCAGCTTTTATGAGAACGGCGGCGACGTTTTCGGTTACCAGTTGGGGGTCGTGGATGACCTCCAGGCTGCCCCCGAACACGACGATTGCCGCTTTCACTGGCTTTTGGCGATCCAGGGTGCACTGAATGACTTGCGTGCCGGGGCTTTGTTTCATAGTGCCAGTTCTTCCAACGTAGGGCTCCTGAACTAGCGCTATTGAAACTCCCTTTTCCTGGGCCGCCTGGAAGAGTTCAGCTGTTGCGAGCTTGGAGCGCTGCAGGTTTGCCTGGATGATCTTGAGCTTCCTTTTTGATCCGTCTGATGTTCCTGGGCTCTGCGAGTTGACCGACCCGTTTTCTGCCTGGTCGCCCTTAGCAATAGGAAACACGAGACCTCGCTATGTGGTCCCATTTTTGGCGTTCTTGACACACGTCACTGAAAGCGGTGTGCGCCCGGTCGCTGTCCTCTCTTTGAGCTTTTGTGCAGTTTGTGCACACCGGAGGTTTGCCAGCCGCTCTCGAGGGGCAGTTCCCACTCCCGTGTGCGTCGCTGCAAAAGCAGCAAGCTGCATGCTCGGCCTTGCACATGGACTTGGAGTGGCCGTACGCCAAGCATTTTGTGCACTGCACCAGTGGAGACTGATCCTCGACCCGGCATCGCTGGATTCCGATGTGTACTTTTTCCGCCTCAATAAATCGCTTCCAGACTTCTGGAGAGAGCTCTACGACCGGGTGGCACTCGTGTGGGTTCCGCGCGCGTTTCCTATACCGCATCTTTATGGTTGGTTCCTCGACACCGACGTCGCGCAGAAGATGTCGGTTCTGCGCTTTTAGGAGATCTACAATCTCCTCGTCGGTGTTGTTGGAGAGCACTCCTTTGATGCAGGCTAAGGGGTTTGCCGGCTTTGCCTCGGAAATTTTCAGGCTTCCGTTTCCCTGGACTTTTTCTCTGACGATTTGCAAGTCCTCCTTGCTCGCGCAACTTAGGACCACCTTTTGGTTCCGAGCTTTCCGAACCTTGTCGACCTTAGCCCCGGTGTTTTTTAAGTCCAGGGCTGCCGTAATTTTGTCTATCACGTTTTGGCCCGTATGTTTTGGGTCCTTCGATGACACGATTAACGTGTGGTTCGGATGTTTTGGCGGTTGTGGTTTCGCCGCCGCCTGGGCAAACGTCATTGGTCCCAACGGCGGCTTTTCTGACGTATGAAGCTCGGAAACTCCTTTCTTTATCGTGGCCAAAGTTTGCTTGACCTCCGCCATCGCGAGTTCTGCCTCTAGGTTTGGCGCTGGGGGCGCGGGGACCTCGGGTTTTTTGTCTCGCAGTTCGCGGAGGTCTGAAGAGACCATTTGGAGCCGCTCCGTCAGTGGCTCAAGGTGTGCAGCCAAGTCCAGGGTGGGCTCAGGTGGGGCGGGAGAGTTTGCGGGTCTGTTCAGAAGGTGTTGGACGGATTCCTTCAGCGTCTCTATCTCTGACGTGAATTTGGTGATGGTGCTTTGCAGTTCGGGAGTTTCGGGTTGTGAGGGCGGTGTTTTGGGAGTAGCCGGTGCCGCTGCGAGACTTTCCACCGTTCGCCGGAGGGTGTCGAGTTGATTAGACACGCAGCCGATGTTATTGCCGAGTTTCGTGACACTCGCCTCGATGGTGTGCCATTTTGGCTCCCCTGAGGCGGGTTTTATGTCATCAGTTTTCTTGTCTCCCTCCTGGTGGATCTTTTTTCCCAGCGACGTCACTTCTTTTTGTATTTCGGCGATTTGGCGGAATGGCTCGTCCATCTCGTGCCCAAGCCAGTTTCTTATGGCCTTTGCCTCGACCAAGGTCTCCGAGATGTCCTTTCGAGCTTGGCACATTTCTTTTGTCAGGCTTTGACGCATTTCGGCTAACTCCTTTATATGACTTCTTTGAACGTATACTAGTTCCTTGGCGTGGCTGGAGTTCTCTTTCTCGAGGTTGTATTTGTGTCTAGCCCTAGAGTCTGACAGGGACAGCACTGTCTCGTACAGGCCCTGCAGGCAGTCGAGAGCGGTAGCTTTGCACTCCCGCTTCATATTGCCCGCAGCTTCCAGTGCGTCCTTCCCTTTTTGCAGCAGGTCGTTCGCCACCCTTGTCGCCGTGTCCATTAGCACCCCGGTTCCTCTCCTCGGCGTCGAGTAGAGGATGCTGACGCGTTTGTTGGCCGCCGCTGTTGTAGCCGATGACTCAATCGATGAGGCGACCGAGATTTCTTCGTCCGATACTACGGGACGAGGAGGAGAAATCCCGCATTGCTCCCAGTCGATCACCTTATCGATTGCGACGTCGGCTGACGCAGGTTCTGGTGTCAGCGGTGTTTGGGCAGAGCCTTCGCTGGCTGGCACCCCACTCTCCCCCGCGGCGATCCGCGAGGCCGGAGCGTTAGCTTCGGCCGCGCAGCTCTCCGAGGGGGAGGTTTCGGGCTGCGGCGGAGTTTGGCCTTTGCCAGCTTGCTTCCTCCTCCGCGGCGGTTTTGGCGCTTCCGGCATCTTCGTTTGCGCGGGCGGCTGCCTCAGCTTTTCTGAGGTGGACGATCTTGCCACTGCGGCCTTGGTTAGGACCTTTTCCCGCAGTGAGCGCGTTGGTCTTGGGGCGGTTTCCGAGGCAGACTTGTGTGAGCTCTCAGCACTTGAGCTAGACATTTTTTTTTTTTTTTTTTTTTTTTTTTTGTTGTTATATCTTATTTACCTAACTTGTTTATTAATGCTAATTTTTTCTACAGCAAATTATTATTCTAAGTTGTTTGTTGAAAGCCCGGGCTACGCGTTGATGTCTTTTGCCCGCTTCCTACCGTTCTGGTGAACCCCGCTTTGCAGTGTTCGCGTTGGAATGCGAGTTCACCGCGACCGACACCAGGGACACACGTGCGCACGGCCAGCGAGCGATAACTAGGTCAAACTGATTTTATTGTCTTGCGATCGGGCGTGGAGTTACTGGTGACCTCCACCCGCGTTTGGTGGCTACAGAGTTTTCACCGACCGCAAGATACGTTGACCTGTTTATGGTGGCCTTGGGCTCAGCTGGTTATGGTGGAAATGTGTGGACTCTTATAGGACTTAATGGAGGACTTATTGGCGCGATCGACTAAGTCGGCGGGGTTCACCTGAACTGCAGTTCTGGCGTTTCGCAATTGACAGATTTCTCGTCTAACGGGCTGTGGGGAGATATCCTGAGGGAACGGGGGCTAGGGCTGTGTTGGCTATTTCTACTACTTGGGGGGAACAAGAGACGGCGTAGAATCGACTTTTTCTACGGTATACCTACCTACTTAGCTATCCTTAACTAACTTATATTAACTTAAACTAAGACTAATTTAATACGTGTGTTGGATGTTACGTAAGCTGCTCGCTGGTGGACTGCGTTGCTGTAGTGGAGTACAAGCGCCTTCGAGCCTTTTGCTGTTAAAGGCCCTGGGTGGTAGTGTTAAGTGAGGGGAAGGGGGACGGTGTCGAACGGAGGGGGCCCGGATTTGTGTTGATGCGGATCCTCAGGTTTTGGACTTTGGATGGAGCGTGCCTGCTGTGTTTCCGGGGACTCTTCGGACGTGAGATAACTTCAAAACAAGCCTGGCTTGGCCTGCCTCTTAGTTTGCTCGGCGCACGTCCGCACTAGGTCACACTTGCTTCCGTATGAAGTGCACCAGATGTTGGAGTTCTGGTGAGCCCTGCTTCGTAGCGTTCGCCTTTATCGTGGAGCGCACCGCTTTAGGCACCTGAAACCGCTGAGCGCGCGCGTTCGCTCGCCGTTCTCGAAACTAGGTCAGTCTATTTATAGCTGCTGCGGTCGACCGTCGAGCGTCTGGTGACCTCTCGTTTCGCTCAATGACTATGGAAATCGGGTAGACCGTTAATAGCACTGACCTTTGTTTGGCAGCCGTTTCTCAGGACTTTGGGTGGCTGTATCCTGGCTCAGGGTGGTCCGATTGGGCTGCGGTTTTCGGCGTTGGGTTCGTTGGTGTCCGTTGCGTGTGGTGGTGTTGATTTCGACGGCGCGCTCCAAACGGGTCACCCCGAAAACTGGGACGGGGTGATTTTTTGGCTGTGGGGGGTGACTGGGTGCTCCGATCGGGATGGGGTTTCCTCTTCCGTGTTATGGGGGCTCGCTTTGACGACACTAGGTACTCGCGGTCGTCGCGTTCACCGGTTCACTGCGCGAAAAACTGGTGGTCGGTTTCACTGCACTGCGATCCGGGAACCCGATGGGATAGGGAACCACCTCCAATGTCACTTGTTCCTTGCACTTGGATGTTCACTTTTTTAACACTTTTAGGCGCGCAGCTCCTTTTTTGCGGGACTTGTGATTTTTTTTCCGCGGAGCGATTTGGTTTTCTGCGTCTGTTGACTTTGTACTGGGTTAGGTTAGGTTAGGTTAGGTTAGGTTAGGTTAGGTTAGGTTTTTTTTTTTTATTGCTGTACTCTGGTAGCAGAGTCATTGTTGTTCTATGAGGGAGTTATTTAGATTATTACGGTTATTCTTGTTTGGGTTGAGCAAGTAGTTGGTTTAGTGCGACTTTGCTAATTGATACAAAGCGCGTTTTACATAAGAGTTTGTTGGTAGATGGTGAGATAAGTCAGTGATTAGTTAGAAGTAGGAGTAGTAAGTGAAAAAGAGTTAAGTAAGTTAGAGAGATTAAAATTGTGAGAAAGAGAATAAGTGTAGATAGTTTTTATATTTTCTTATTTGTTATATTCTTTAAGGTTATTTACAATTGTTGTAATTAAAAGTTCAAATGATAGAATTGCTCCTTCTTTGGCAAGAAGGGCTGAGATTATGTATGGTTCATTTATATTTAGATAAGCGCAGGTTTGCTCATGTCTTAGCCTCTCTGCACAGAATCGTGGGCACTCACGCACCAAGTGGTCCATCGTTTGGACAGTGTGCGCGTCGCAGTTGCACTTGTCGGTCGCGGATATTTTAAACCGATGAAGGTAATGTCGGTGATATCCGTGACCGGTGAGCACCTGTGTTAGTTGGAAGGAGTGCCCCACGGCTTTATATAGCTCTTGAATGTGAGATAAGTCTGGGAGCCAACCTCGCGTGTAGGCCCCCTTGGATGAGTTAATATACCTGTCATTGTGTATATGTTTGTGTAGAGATTTGGTGTTCTTTTTGACGTAGCTGATTGGGAACTTAGTGTAAATTGGAGCTCGATGTGAGGAGGCAGCGATCTTAGCGGCCTCGTCCGCTGCTTCATTACCAGCAAGGCCAGCGTGTGCCTTCACCCACACGAACTCCACGGAACCGGAATGTAGTCGGAGATGGGTGTGTATATTGGTGACAAACGAGTTAGTGGATTCTCTGTTCTCTAGCTCCTGTAAGGCCGAGTGACTGTCTGATAGGATGGTGACAGCAGGTATCTCATTTTCGTACGCCCACATGACCGCCTGTTCGATGGCAAGCAACTCCGCCTGAAAGACGGTGCAGCTGTCATGTAGTTTCAGTTTCCGGATGATAGGTAAACTATTGGGATTTTGAATGACGTAAGCTGCACCGACCTTTCCGCTATCCAGCTTACTGCCATCGGTGTAAATGCGGGTCCGTTCAGGCGGGCATAAGTCGTTGATCTCCTGCTCAGTGTAGACCTTGCTGAATTCTATTGCTGCCCGTTCAGCCGGATGTGGTAGATCTTGGGGGGGTGTTGGTCGCTGCAGTTCGATATCTGAAGGAAGGTATGGGCAGTGTCCCGAAAGCTTAGTACGCTCGGTAACACACACCTCCTTAACCTTCAGATCCAAGGGCGTGAACTGAGCCAGAGCGATTGCTGCGTTGGTGGAGATGGTGCGAAAGCCTTTTATAGTTTTAATAGCGAAGCCGCGTTGTAGGGAAAGCAATTTGTTTTGAACTTTTTTAAACTTTACAGCATCACCCCATATGCCAGCTGCGTAAGTGATTATTGGCTGTATGACTTGATTGTAGATAGTGGAGATGTTTTCACTGTGAACGCCCCAAGTGGGGCGTACGAATTTGCAAAGGGTCCGGTAGATCTTGAGTGCTTTACAGGTGATGTATTCTGCATGTTTAACGAAAGTTAGATTTTGGTCTAATATTAAGCCGAGGAGTTTTATTTCAGGCACAAATGTTAAGAGCTGACCGCGGTGAATGATTTTAGCCTTACGTGCACTTGGAGTAAATCCGATGAGCTGCGTTTTGGAAGGTCCAAACGCCAGCTTAGCATCCTCCCCCCAGGATGTTATGGTTTCTAGGGCGCCATTCGTAATACTCTCCAGCTCTGGTATATCATCTGCAGTGCACACGAGGAGGACGTCATCTGCGTATGCCTGCAGTCGGCAGCCGGGTGGAAGGTCCGCCTCAAAGAGTTCGTCTAGAATGATGTTCCATAAGCTCGGGCCGCAGACCGAGCCCTGGACACATCCTCGGGTCGTAGTTTTGGATGAGGTTGCGTCTGCATAATTTAATGTGACCTGTCTATTTTCCAGATAGTTTCGGATGAGGCAGTACAGATTTTTGGGGCAGTTCACAGCCTGGAGTCGCTGAAGGAGTTTTGGCCACCATGCGTTATCAAACGCCCCTTTGATGTCCAAAGACACTGCAGCCACAAGCTTCCTGTCATCACGGGCGGCTTTTATGGTCGATACTGCGTGGTTCAGGGCGTCAACTGTAGAAGTCTGTGCTTTGAAGCCGTACTGGTTGGGGTTATGGTGTCCGGTAACATTTAAGTGGTGGGTTAATCTCCTAGTGACCAGTTTCTCCATTAATTTCCCGAACACACTGATTAGTCCAATAGGTCGGTAGGCTGACGCATCCGTGTAGGAATCCTTGTTTGGTTTGGGGACCGTTATTGCCTGAGCCATTTTCCAGCAAGTCGGAAAGAATGCCAAAACTAAGCAACGATTTATGAGTCGGGTAATGAGTTCCGAGTAGGTGGAGCAAAACTGTGAGACAATGTCCGCGGTAAGATGGTCTGGTCCGGGTGCCTTATTTGGGTTCATACTCTGAGCACAGGATAATATCTCAGTCGATGTAAATGGTGTGTCGTCCGGGGTGTCAGGGGTGAGTTTACTAAGTTTTCTGGTTATTCTATGGGATTCTGTGGTGTCAGGTGTGTCATCATTGTAAAATTTTTGAAGAAGGCGTTCTGCTGTGTCTACACTGTCTGTACTATGTACACCGTCGAAGGTCAGTGTGGTCGCCGGTTTAGGTGGAGGTGCGCGACTGAGAAGTCTATTTGTGAGTGACCATACATTCTCCTTGTGTTGAAGAGAGCAGAACTCGCGAAAGTTTGTGGTTGAGGCCCTTTTGATGGCTTCCGCATAGGCAGCTTTTGCTTCGGCTCTTTCCTGTAGAATGGTTTCAAGCGGTTGGCCAGTGCGTGCCATTCTCTGGATACGATGGTGAAGGCGGATGACCTTCTGCTTTAGTTCTTCCAGCTCCTCACTCCACCACGGATTGTATTTGTCTCTATTAAGTTTTCTTGGTAGGACTTTGTTGCAGGTTTTCTGTATTGTGTTTGTTAGGGTTTTTACGAAATTATCTATATCATCCGGATTTAATGATTCTATGTCGGCTTGTAATAGGTTGGTGTGTTCAATGTTGTGTTGAAGTTTCTCAGTGAAAAGTTCCCAGTTAGCGTTTTTGGTGGAGTAGAGGAATGTCGATCTCTTTTTAGCCTTTGTGACCTCTGACTGGTCATAGAGCAGCGTAAACTCAATAGCGCGATGGTCCGATGATGGGCATGCGTCAAGCTTGACCTGCCAGTCGTCAATCAGGGGAACCAGAGAGTCGGATACCATAGTGAGGTCGATGATAGAGGTCCTTCTAACGCCATGTGTGACCGTTTCGAATGTAGGAATCGTACCCGAGTTGCACAAGACTAAGCCGTTCGAGGTGATTAAATTGACGACAGCGTTGCCCCTGCGGCTCGCAGATGGCGACCCCCATAGAGGATGCCAGCCATTAAAATCACCTCCAACAACGACGTCAGTGTCATAGTGGCTCTGTAGAAGAAGGTCAAGCTTTGAAATTGTGTTTGATTCATCTGAGTCTGGCTCAACGTAAACGGAAGCAATAATTATTTTACGCTGTCTAATGTTTAATTGGATAACGCTTAAGTTGGAGGTAGAATGTTCTGTCAGGCCTAGAGCGGCTCCGAGACCAGCCTTGACCACTATGCAAGCTTTGACACGGGCTCCATTCGAAACTTGGAAGACTACGTAGCCTGGGATGTTACGGACTGTATTGTTGTCTTTATTGGTATAGGGCTCGGTGATGAGGGCGATTGGATAGTCGTGTTTGACGAAAAACTGTATGAATTCATGGTGCCACGCGTAAGAGCGGCCCACGTTACACTGGAGAAATTTAATGTTGTTTGGGTTGGAGGTAGATGGAACTGGTGCGAAGTTACTCCCCATAGTCTGTGCGTGAACGGACAGCATTGTTCATGCTGATGAATCGGGGGCACGTAACAGACGTGGCGCTGTGGGCAGTATCTTTGCCGGAGACGTTTCGTTTTTCGTGGTGGGCATTGCAGTTGTAGCAGGAGAGTTTGGAGGGGTCGTCCTTAACCGGGCATTCCTTGTATGCGTGTTGAGTTGAGGAGCAGTGGGAGCAAGTGGAGGCGGTCTCCTTACACCATTTCTTTGTATGACCGTATTGTAGACACCGATAACACTGCAGAACCGGGACGTAGTTCTCAACGTGGACCCTCTGGTGGTCCACATTGAGCTTACCAGCATCAATGATGGACCGCCAGAGAGCAGGGCTGGCGGTGTAAGCAGCGTTGTAGAGCTTTGGGTTCCTGTTTCCGCGCTTGAACTTCAGCTGGAGGTCATCAGGTGTGTTATTCTTAACACAGTCATTTTGAGTACGGAGGATGGTGGTGAGGGTCTCAGGTGTGATATCTCCATTTACTCCCTTTATCATGATCATTGGTTGAAGTTTTTTAGAGGGTTCTGCTTCAATCTCCGATGAGGGGCTTATCTTGTCAAGGGTTACCTGCATGTGTTCCGGTTTGTTGAACTCTACTCTAAGTTTATTGTGGGAAACTGGTTTGACATTGAGGGGGGCAAAATTGGTGTCACGGAAGGTAATGCTCTTCTGCCATGCAGAGATGGTTTCGGAGCTGTTAGTGGCATGTTTAGCAGACACGATGATAGACGGCTTGTAGGGAGGCGGGCGGAGTTGGACCGACGACACCGAGGGAGTCGAGGCGACCTTGGCGTATGATGGCTGACCTGTAGCAGCAGCAGTAGGCGGCGGAGGTGCTTGGATGATCGGTGTGGGCAACTTAATTGCCTTGATTTCCTCCCTGATGCACTCTCTAATGGTCGCCTTGATTTCCTCGGCGTTAGTAGGGGTGGCAGATTGTATTGGGGAAAGAGTCACGATCCGCTCGATTTTCTCAACGCTCGCGAGGATTTCAGTCTTGATTTCCTTCTTGAGGTTCCCCGAGCGGCCAACAGCATCCCGGATAACCCCAAGAAGGGCACCGATCTCCCCTCCTGAGTCCCTATTGGCTTGTAGCACCGGGGCGGTCGTTGCAAAAGCGGGCATTATAGCGGAGACAAGGTCTTGGGAGCCATATCTAAGCGGGGGCATTGAACCAGAGGAGTCCATATCATCGCTCGTCCTCAGACAGGATGTCGAGCCAAGCGGCGACCTCAGCATTCTGATAAAACGGCGTCAACAGCTAAAAATGTAGTTTTTACCTCTCCAGAAAAGACCTCAAGCTAAAGGTATCGGCCAAGGGTCGGTGGGGCGGGGCGGCGGGGTGGGTGGCGGGCAAAAATCGGGGGTGTCCCGCTATGTCAGCGGTGGTGTTTTATATGAGAACGGGTGAGTTTCGGAAAAGCTATGGAGGAAAAATTTTGAAAAATGAGGAAAATTATGTGTTTTTATTTAATTACTCGAAAAATACTGAATCTAATCTTATTCTGTTTTCAGGGGCGGATAGCTGGGAGTGAGACGCTTACAAAAAGGTGCGGCACGAGCAGGTAAGTGGAATTCTCAGAAATAGTTTTTCCGGTTAGGTTAGGTTTTTTTTTTTTTTTTTTTTTTACATTTTACTTCGTCCTCTGACATGATCAGAGACAGTATTGGCATTTAATGTTGCCGGCAGGGGAAATCCTCATGGACGCCTGGGAAGGGATGCCCAGGCAGTGCCGGACTCTTACCGGCTAAAACCCCTGCCGGTCACCATTTTACATTTTGACTTATTGTCTCACATGAGACCTAGAGTTCACCATAGAAAGTAACAAAGAGTAACTAAGTAACTTATAACATTCAGCATATGACCAATTTTTTTTTTTTTTCTTTTTTTTTTTTTTTTTTTTTTTTTTCTCCATTTTTTTTTTTTTTTTTTTTTTTCTCCGTTTTTTTTTTTTTTTTTTTTGCTGTGGTTATTCTTTTCCATATACTTATTTCTACTTATTTACCTAAATTTTTGATATACTAAATACATATAATTCACTTATATAATCTAGTATAATTTGTTTACTTATTTCTATTTATTACTACGTTTGCGATTGCCTTACAATACTTAACAAATTTTTCACTTATGTCTGCATTGGCCAAAATTATGCTTAAAGTATCCCTATTCAGTTCCATATTTATTTCCTGTTCTAGGTTATGTCGATTAACAGCAAACTGTGGGCATTCTAACAAGACATGAGGCACCGATTCCGGGGAGCCAGGCTCGCAGATGCACGATGGGCTCTCCTTGCACTTGAATCGGTACAAGTACTCGGAAAACCCACCGTGCCCTGTAAGGATTTGGGTCAAAATTCCAGTGGGTCTCAAGTTTTTCACCAGTCTATGCGCAGCGATGGCATCGGGAATAAACATTTTGGTAACTGCCGCGGTTTTGCCCGACTGATACCTCCGATTCCATTTGTCAAGCGACTCCAATCGGATTTGTCGCTTGACAAATGAAATAGGGCAGAGGTCGTAATCCGGCCTTTTCTTTGAGGAAAGGGCCGCCTCTTTCGCGAGACAGTCCGCGCGTTCATTGCCCTCGAAACCGGCGTGAGCCTTGACCCAGAACAAGGAAACTGCCTTTCCCTGGACCAAAGCCCGTCTTAGGTTGTCCCTACTCTCCACCGCTAAAGGGTGAGGAGCGCCTTGGTTTACGACCGTTTCCAGCGCTGCCCTCGAGTCGCTGAATATGCCAAAGCTCTCCTCCCTACGCTTTAGGATTTCCACCGTGGCGGTGCGTATGGCCACCAGTTCAGCCTGGTAGACTGTGCAGTACGACGGCAAAGCAAGCTTGATGGCTCGGATTTCGGACTCGTTGTTCCATAGTGAACATGCGGCCCCGACCTTACCATCAATCTTGCTGCCGTCGGTGTATATACGGACAGCTTGCACGCTATGTGCACTCACGAGTGCTTGGTCGTCCAGGCAAATGAAACTCGCGGCCACACGCTCCGCCGGGTGGGGGAACTTTGAATATCCCACCGGGCGCTCCACCTCACGGCCCCCCAGCGCCGGCCAGGGTTCCCCCCTCTTGACCCTACACAGGGCAGCCGCCTCCTGTATTCTAAGGTCAAGCGGCAGCAACCCAGCCAACGCCAGAGCCGCGTTCAGTGAAACCGTCCGGTAGGACCGACAAAGCTTTTGAGCGAAGCCTCTCTGTACCGCATCGAGCTGGTTTCGCACCCCTACCTTAAAGGTGGCTTCGGACCACGCGCTAGCCGCATACAAGATGATAGGCTCTACCGCGGCTACATAGATACTATGAATCACCTCTGGGTGCAAACCCCAACCCGTGCGAGCTGCGCGGGACAGCTGCTTATAAATGTCCAGGGCCTTTCGACAGACGTTGGCGACATGGCTGTTAAACGTTAACTTTTCATCGATCGTTAGCCCCAAGATCGTTATTTCCTTCGACATTCCAATGCCGACCCCCCCCATGCTTAGGAGTGGTGTGTCATATTTTAACTTTTTTGTCAAGGTCATCGCTTTGGTTTTTTGCGGCGCAAAGTTTAATTTGTTTTTGATACCCCACTCTCTCACATAGGCGAGGGCGGCATTGGCCTGCCGTTGGATTTGGAGCGCCGTGTCTCCATCGAATAGGAGAACGACGTCGTCCGCGAAGGCCTGACAGTAGTCACCGCGTCCCTCGAGCCCCTTCAACAACGGATCTAGTAGGAGGTTCCAGAGAGTAGGGCCCCCGATTGAACCCTGCACACACCCCTTGTTTGTTGTCTTGCAGTACTCTGCGCCCCCGTATCTCACTTTAACTTTTCTGTCCAGCAAGTAGCTGTCCATGAGCCTGCGAAGGTTCAGTGGACAATTTTCCTCGGCCAATCGCGTCCTTATTGCTGGCCACCATGCGTTGTCGAAGGCTCCCTCTATGTCCAATGATATCATTGTCACTATTTTCTTGTCTTTTATTTTGCGTCTGATGTGCTGCATCAGGACATAGAGGGAGTCTTCGGTACTCTTCTGGGGCATAAAACCATATTGGTGATCGCTCATGCCAGGCAGTATGTATATTTTGAGCCGTGCCACCATTATTTTCTCCAGAATTTTCCCCATCAGTGGAAGGAGCCCTATCGGTCTGTAGGACTTAGGACTTGTGTAGTCCTCCTTCCCGGCCTTCCTGAGAGCAACCACTGTAGCCTCTTTCCAGATTCCTGGGAAGTGGCTGTGTTCCAGGCACTTGTTGAGCAGGTCGAGGAAGAGCTTGGGGTTTGACGAGATAGCGTGCTCGCATATATCGGCCGTGAAGCCGTCTGCTCCGGGCGCTTTCTTGGGATTAAAGGAGTCCACAGCTGTATGTAGCTCCTCCATTGTAAACGGCGGATCATGTTCACCATGTTCCGTATCGTTTACATTCTCGGCTGCTTTTCTTATTCGCTGGTGATCTTCATTGTCAGTCTCCTCCGTGTCATCCCGATAGAAAGTCTCAGCCAGTATCTTCGCCGACTCACTCAGCTCCTTTTGAACGCCATCCACCACAAGTGGCAAGTCCTCCTGTCTCTTAGTAGTTCTACTTATCACCCTGTAGATCCCCTCCCATACCCCCTCCCTATCTTGTTTCCCGCAGAACTCCTTCCAACTCTTTATTTGTGCCCTTTTTGCCTCACTCTCATAGTGTTCTTTTGCTTCCAGGTACCCCTCGACGACTTTCGCTCTTCGGGTCGGCGCTGCGCATCGGATTCGACGTTTCTTCGTGGCGACATCTTTCTTCATCCTCGCCAGTTCTTCGGACCACCATGGGAGGGTAAGTTTTTCGTTGGATTTTTTCTTTGGTAATGTATCGTCGCAAACTCTGCTTATCGTGCTCGAATACTTTTCCACCAGAGAGTCCAAGTCCTCTTTGCCCTGCGCTCGCTCGACGTCTTGCAGGCTTACATCGTTCTCTTTGATTAGCTGGTCCAGTTTCTCATGAAACTGGCTCCAGTTAGCCTTTTTGGAGTTATAACGCCTGGTGGTTCTCTGAACCTTGACGCCTTTGGATCTTTCCACCCGAATTTTAAAGATTAGGGCGTTGTGGTCCGAGCTGGTGACGTCGTCGTGCACTTTCCAGTCGTCAACGAGATCGAGCATGTCCTCTGTGCAGGCCGTTATGTCGATGACACTTTTCAGCACCCTGTCACCTCTTACCGTGTAAAAAGTGTCTGCGACTCCCGTGTTGAGGATCTGCAAGCGAAGTTCTTCCAGGGCTCCTGCCAAATCCTCGCCTCTGTGGTCGATGATGTGGCTTCCCCACCAGGGACTTTTTGCGTTAGCGTCACCCCCGATCAGCAGGTTTTTGGGTCGCAAGCTTTTCTCCAAGTCCTTGAGCTGCTCCAGGTATGGCTCCAGGGGCCGGTCTGGCTCGAAGTAGAAGGAGATGACGGTAACCTCCCAGGCACTAGTACGGATTTTCACAACCACGATGTTGTTGGTTGTGAGCTGCGGGTATTCGACGATATCCACATCCTGGTCAAAGACGGCTATTGCCGCCTTGACTTTCCCCTCTGCCCGACCAGTGCTCTGGTAGATCCTCACCCCCGTGTAGCTCTTCATGCTGTTAGTCCCGCCCACGTACGGCTCCTGGAGCAGCGCGAAGGCAGCTTTTCTTTTGGTGCACTCCATCATCAATTCATACGTTGCCAGTTCCTTTCTCTGCAAGTTTGCCTGAATGATGAGGTACGCAAGCGGATTGTCCTGGTGTTTTCCGTGGGCGCCCTTAGCAATACGCCGTTGTAGCCCTAGCTAGCGCATCCCACCTACGCCGCACTGGACACTCCATGCTAAAAGCGATATGGTCGGTATTAGCCATTTTTGCCTGTACGCGGTTAGGTTAGGTTAGGTTAGGTTAGGTTAGGTTAGGTTAGGTTAGGTTAGGTTAGGTTAGGTTAGGTTAGGTTAGGTTAGGTTAGGTTAGGTTAGGTTAGGTTAGGTTAGGTTAGGTTAGGTTAGGTTAGGTTTTTTTTTTTTTTTTTTTTTTTTGTTTTTTTAAGCCGGTACCGCCACTATTTATCTTGTGGCGACCTTTTGTCTTTAATATAAAACTGTTATTGCATAAAATGTTAAAATTAAAGCTATACAATTAAAATGTCTTGTTATAAAAGTTAAAATTAAAATTATACAAATAAAAGTAAATGTCTTAATGTAAAAATACCGTGAAATGCTAAAATTTAAAATGTTACATGATTAAAACTTAAATTTGTAAGCCCCGACGCCTTGTCTCTGTCTACTCTTTCGAGTAGTAACAAGCAAGGCGCCGGGGTCACAAGGTAAAAGTTAAACAGTCATCATTAAAAATGTAAAAATAATAAAATGTAAAAATAAATTGTCAAAAAGTTAAAAATAAGAAGTTAAAATGTCGACGGTTTAAAATGTAAGAGTATAAAACAAGGTCAAAAGTAAAATAATGTACACAGTAAAAAATTACAGTCTAAAAAATTTGTACGATATCTATGTCGCCCTCCTCTCGCCCGGCCTGTCTGAAAGCAGGGAGATGTTCAAATAATAGTTAAATATAATAAAAAGAAGCGAACAAGAGAAAAGTAAAACAGGAACAAAGACAGGATAAAAACAAAAACAAAAGTAAAAGCAAGTCTAGATCCGGCCCCCATTAGCTTTGCAGGCCGCTTTTGTCACCGCCAGGGCGAAGGGCAAGAAGACTTCTCGACTCTTGGAGTCGGCCATAAAGGCGGCGAAAGCCTCGCACCTCACCGCCGCTCCCAGGAGAATTTCGCAATCGGCCCGAGCAGCTCCAAAACGGGGGCACTCCTCCAGCAGGTGCTCAAGCGTTTCGGGAGTCACGTCATCACAAATGCAGGACGGACTCCCCGCGAGCTTAAACCTGTGGAGGTACGCTCGAAAGCCGCCGTGCCCCGTCAGGAGCTGCGCCTTGGCATTACACATGGTGTATCTGCCAAGGACTTTGTGGGCCGATGCGACGTCCGGGAAGAACAGTGAGGTGACGCGGCCTGTGGCAGACTCGCTGTAGCGGGCCTGCCACTTTGCCACCGTCTCCCGTCTCACCTGCAATTTTGCATGTGAGACGGGATACGGGTCATAGGCTGCCGCGTCCTTGCGAGACAACGCCGCCCTCTTGGCCAACTCGTCAGCCCGCTCGTTGCCGGGGATCCCGACGTGGGCCTTGATCCAGTAAAACCGGATCAGGCCCCCGTTTTCCCGGATGTCAGCCAGCTGGCCGTGAATTTTCACGGCCAGCTGGTGTGTGGGTGAGGGGTTCCTGAGCAAGGTTAGGTTAGGTTAGGTTAGGTTAGGTTAGGTTAGGTTAGGTTAGGTTAGGTTAGGTTAGGTTAGGTTAGGTTAGGTTAGGTTAGGTTAGGTTAGGTTAGGTTAGGTTAGGTTAGGTTAGGTTAGGTTAGGTTAGGTTAGGTTAGGTTAGGTTAGGTTAGGTTAGGTTAGGTTAGGTTAGGTTGCTCGTCTGTACCTTCATGTGTTTTTGTTCCTTTTGGTTGTTTTTGTCGGGTTTTTGGATGTTTTGGAGGTTTTTTGAGATTGTTTGGTTTTGGAGAATTGTAAGCGGTGTCTTGGTGTGTGAAGAGAGTAGAGATGGAGGGGGAATCCCTACACCCGGATTATGGGGGAGAGTTGAGTGGAAGGAGTTCCGCCGTGGGTGATCTTTTGCCCTGTGGGACAGCCAGGGAGGGGGAAGTGCCGGAGGGGCCCAAGGTGGGGGCCAAGAGGGCGAACCCCTACTTCAGGCTGGAGATCCCCGCGCCGAAGATCACCCCGGCGGGGCGGGGACGAGGGGCGAAAGGAGCTGGGGCTGCGAGGGCGCCTGCCGGCCACTGCACCGGCTTGTCGGCCGCCCGGAGAAGTCTGCGCGAGGCCGATCGGCAAGACTCCGAAGAGGAGGAGAGTGATGCGGAGGAGGGCGGCAAAGTGCGAGCCGTCCCGGCCGACGCGGATCCGGTGGACGTCGTGCGCCGGGCCGCGGAGGTGGTGCTGGCGGAGACGGCCAAGTCCCTCAATTTGAAGGGTACCGTTCGGGGCGCCATCAACACCGCCTGCCGCGAAATCGTGGCAGCGGTGGCTAGCCTCCAACCGCAAGATGAGGGGGAGGTTGTCCGCACCCTGCGGGCGGACAACAAGCGCATGAGGGAGGAACTCGCCCTTATGCGCTCCGAAGTGAAGGCCGTCCGCAGGGCTTTCTCGGAGAGAGAAAAGGAGCTGCCCGCTCCGGGCCCGAGTGCGCCCGCTGGCGACGTGATGGCGCTCCTCGCGGAATTCAAGGAGGAGCTCTCACGCGAGCTGTTCACCTCTCTGGGAGGGATGGTGAACGCCAGACTGGAGGCAATCTGTCGTCGCCTCCCCCCGGAGCCTGTCGTCCGCCCACCGCTTGCGGCTGACAGGAGAAGGGCGGAGCAGCAGCAGGGGGTGAAGGGGGCGCGGGAGAGCGGCGGCTCTCAACCGAACCAGCGGGGGCCAAAAGCCCCAACAGGGGGCGCTGGCCGGGAGACAACAGGGGCGACCCTGATGCCGCCGGCTAACCCGGCGCCGGCGCCGCGGTTTGGCGGTAGGGCTCCTGCGCGGGCCTCGGTGGCCCCTGCCCCCGCTCCTGGTCCGCCGGCGCCGGCGCCGGAGCCGGCGTGGACGGAGGTGGTCAGGCGGGGTGGTGGGAGGAGGCCCGCTCCCCCTGCTCCCCGGGCGAGCCAGCCCTCGGGTCGGGCCCCTGCCCCGGTGAGGAAGCTGGCAGTGCCTAAAACGGCGGCTGTGGTGGTGGCCCTCAAACCGGAGGCCGAGGCGTCATACGCTGACGTGATGAAGAGGGCCACCCAAGCCTTCCGACTCCAGGATGTGGGCCTGGAAAGCGTCAAGATCCGCAGGACTGCGGATGGGGCCCGCATCCTGGAAATCCCGGGCGCCAATATGGGCAGAGCGGCCGACGAGTTGAGGGGACGCCTGGAGGCGGCCATCGGGGACACCGCACGGGTATACAGGCCCGTAAAGATGGCTAGCCTCCGGGTGTCTGGACTCGATGAGGCGGCCACACCGGAGGCACTGGCTGAGGCAGTGGCGGCCCTGGGGCGCTGCGGGCCCGCGGACGTCAGAGTCGGCCAGATCAGTTATGGATTTGGCGGCGCGGGCTCCGCACTAGTGCAGTGCCCCGTTGAGGTGGCCAACGCCGCGATCGAGGCGGGACGCATCGCGGTGGGTTGGTCGGCCGCCAGAGTCGTGGCCCTGGAACAGGCACCACTCCGGTGCTACAAGTGCCTGGCAGTGGGGCACACCAGGGCGACGTGCCCTTCACCGGTGGAGCGGGGGAATCTATGCTACCGCTGCAGCAAGCCGGGTCACAAAGCGGCGGGCTGCAAAGAAGAAGTCTTCTGCGCAGTCTGCCACCACGCCGGGCTGCCAGCGGGGCACAGGATGGGCGGCTTGAGATGCAAGCCGCCCAAAACTAGGGGCGCAGCATCCCCGATCTGCAGGGCTCCAACGGAAGCCGCTGCAGCCGCCGGACCCCCAGTGAACGGGGCGAATGAGGGACAACCCATGGACCAGTGATGCCTGCACACCCACAGCTCACTGGTCCCCGCGAGGTGCTCCAGGGAAACCTGAACCACTCCGCCCGTGCTCAGGATCTCCTGATGCAGAACATGGCGGAGTGGGGCATTTCCCTGGCGGCTGTGGCGGAGCCGTACGTGGTCCCTCAGCGCCCCAACTGGGTGGGCTCCACTGACGGCCAGGTGGCGCTGGTGGTCCCGACCATCGGGGCGGCCCTCTCGGGCATCGAAAGGGGGGCGGGCTATGCGGCCGCAAAGTGGGGGGACACACTTGTGGTGGGGGTGTATTTCTCCCCCAATCGGCCGCTGGACGCCTTCCGGGAGTTTCTGGAGAGGCTCGAGAGGGTCGTCGGGAGAGCCGGTGGGGCGCCCGTCCTAGTTCTTGGTGACTTCAACGCCAAGAGCAGGGCATGGGGGAGCCCTAACACGGACCTCAGGGGGGCCGAGGTAATGGAATGGGCGACCGCGGCGGGCCTCGTCATCCTCAACCAGGGCGGCGCGCAGACGTGCGTACGCCGGCAGGGGGGGTCGATCATCGACCTCTCTTTTGCGACCCCTGCCCTGGCTGCGCGCGTCGCCGGGTGGGAGGTGATGGATGGCGAGGAGACCCTCTCGGATCATTTGTATATCCGCATGAGGGTCTCCCCGCTGCGGGATGCCGTGCCATTGGCCCCCCACGGCCAGGGGGCCAGGAGGGGCTTCCCCAGATGGGCGGTCACCCGGCTCGACCGAGAGATGGCAAAGGAGGCGGCCATAATAGAGGCGTGGTGCGACCCCCCGACCGCCCTGCGGGGGGTCGATGAAAAGGCAGCCCACCTTAGGGCTTCCCTCACGGCGGTGTGCGATGCGGCGATGCCCAGGGCTAGACCGTTCCGAGGGCGGCGACAGGTGTACTGGTGGAGCTCCGAAATCGCCGCCCTCCGCGAAGAATGCAACGGAGCCCGACGGGCATACGTCCGCTGTCGCAGAAGGGGGCACACCGCCGAGGAGGAGGACCTCCTCCACACTGAGTGGGCCCGGAGGAAGGCGGCACTCAGGGCCGCCATTGGCAAGGCCAGGGATGAGGGCTGGGAGGAGACTCTGGCTACCCTCAACAGGGACCCGTGGGGACGCCCCTACAAGATGGTTCGGAATAAGATAGGGGGCGCCCCCCCAATGGATTCCATGGAGCCAGAGCTCCTCCGCGGGGTGGTCGAGGGCCTCTTTCCGGCGGCCCACGGCTTCACCCCGCCCAGAATGGCGCCACCGTCAGTGGTCCCGGAGCGGCCGCTCGTCGTCCCCCCCGTCACGGACGACGAGCTCACCTGGGCGATCCTGCGGCTCAGGCGCGCCGGGAAAGCTCCGGGTCCGGACGGGGTGCCGGGAGGGGTCCTCTTCCTGGCGCTCCAGCGGCTCGGGGACCGCCTCAGATCCCTCATGGAGGAGTGCCTGGGGGAGGGGCGCTTCCCGAGCTGCTGGAAGGAGGGAAGGCTGTGCCTGCTGAGGAAGGAGGAGCGCCCAGCAGATTCCCCATCAGGTTACCGCCCCATCGTGCTGCTGGATGAGGTCAGTAAGCTCTTCGAGCGAATACTGGAAAGCCGCATCCAGCAGCACCTAGAGGAAACGGGCCCGGACTTGAGTGACAACCAGTTCGGGTTCCGCAAGGGGCGGTCAACCATGGATGCTGTGGGCGCCCTCAGGAGTTTTGGGCTGCAGGCGGAGGAAAGGGGGGAGGGAGCAGTGGCGGTGTCTCTGGACATCGCTAACGCCTTTGGCTCCCTCCCCTACGAGGTGATAGAGGAGGCGCTCCGGTACCACGAGGTGCCGGGGTACCTCCGGAGGGTCGTGGGGCACTACCTGACGGGGCGGGTGGTGCTCTACGACCACGGTGGAGCTCGGTGTGCCAGGGCCATGTCGTCCGGGGTTCCGCAGGGATCCGTGTTGGGTCCGCTCCTGTGGAACCTCGGGTTCGACTGGCTCACCAGAGGAGCACAGCTTCCGCGCATGGTCACCGTGTGTTACGCTGATGACACACTGGTGGCCGTGCGGGGTAAGCAGCTGGAGGAGGTGCTCCGAAGGGCAGAAGTGGCCACCGAGCTCACGGTCCACCGTGTGGGCCTCCTGGGGCTGAAGGTCGCCCTCCAAAAGACCGAGGCTATGGTCCTCGGGGGGAGGGGCTGGAGGGTGGGCGCAGGCACTACCCTCAGAGTGGGGGGGGAGCGTGTCCAGGTCAGGCCCAGTATCAAATATCTGGGTCTGGTCCTGGACAGGTGGTGGTCCTTCAAGGACCACTTCACCAGATTGGGTCCTCGCCTCGTGAGTGCGGCCTCGGCCCTGAGTCGGCTGCTGCCGAACATCGGAGGGCCAAACGCTCCGTGCAGAAAACTGTACGCGGGCGTTGTGCGGAGCATGGCCCTCTACGGCGCGCCGATCTGGGCCGAGAGGCTGAATGGGTGCACCACTGCTCTGCTGCGGCGTCCGCAGAGAGTGGTGGCCCAACGAATGGCGAGGACCTACCGCTCCACCTCCCACGCTGCGGCGTGTCTCCTCGCTGGGACTCCGCCCTGGGACTTGGACGCCGAGCACCTGGCGGACAGACACCGGCGCAGGGCGGAGGCCAGGGCGGGAGACCATCCTCCGGACCCCGAGGAGGCGAGGAGGGCGGCCCGGGAGGCCGACGATAGGCTGAGGGAGCGGTGGAGGGTGGCCCTGGAAAACAGCCATTATGGCACGAGGACCATAGGGGCCATCCTCCCCGTAATGGAAGAGTGGTTGGACCGCGAAGGGGGGGTCCCAACCTTCCGGCTGGCGCAGGTGGTGTCCGGGCATGGCTGCTTCGGGCACTACCTGCACATGATAGGGAGGGAGCCGGACACCCGTTGCCACGAGTGCGGCGCGGATGATGACACGGCCCAGCACACACTGGAGGTGTGCAGCCGCTGGGCCGTGGAGAGAGCGGCACTCGTGGCGGAGACGGGTTTGGTGGATCTCTCGCTGCACAGCGTCATCGCAAAGATGCTGAGCAGCGAGAGCCACTGGGAGGCGGTCGCCTCCTTCTGCGAAGAGGTCATGTCGCAGAAGGAGGCGGCGGAGAGGGAGCGTGAGGCTGCGGCCGACGCGCTCCCTCAACGCCAGACGAGAAGGGGTCGAAGGCGTCGACATTTTGTCCGCCTCGGCCCCTAAGGGACCTGCGGTTGGTCCCACCGCCTGAGGGGAGCTCACTAATGTTGTGAGCTCCCCCCCCCTTCCAGGCGGGTACCCCGGCGCAAGCCGGGGATGCCGGGGGGGCACTCTGGTAGAATGCCTAGCGATCCCAGGGTGCCCCTACACCAAACCGGCCCAGAGGGAACCGCCGGAGTGGAGTTTAGTGGGTAGGGCCAGTCTCTCCCCCCTCTTCCTAGTGAAGAGGGTTGAGAGCGGCGAGTCCCACATACCCCCTGGAGTTTTACCCAGGGGGATGCGTAAATGCATTCTCCACTCCGTCAAAAAAAAAAAAAAAAAAAAAGGTTAGGTTAGGTTAGGTTAGGTTAGGTTTTTTTTTTTTTTTTTTTTTTTTTTTTTTTTTTTTTTTTTTTTTCTCTTGTACCTCCAACATAATCGGAGACTATATTACTCTAACTCTTCCATTCCAGTTCAGTCTTTCATGCCTCTCGTACTTTCATTCTTCATACCGGTTCTTTCTCACATCCATCACCTTTCAGTCTCTCTGGGTGGGATTCCCAGTCGCTACTTCCCTAATCTCTCTAGCTAGTTTTTATTCCTTTATTAGGTTTTCAGGTTACATACACGTAGTCAGTTTTTTATTTGACATTATGGCAGTTTCATATTGGGCTTATTTAATCACAAGGAACTTCTTACTCTACATTACTTCTTTTAGCATTTACTCTTAATCTTCATCTATTTCTTATACATTAACACAAGGATGTTCTTCTTAATCTGGGTTACATTTTTTAGCATTTATTACTATAACTCTTATTCTATCTTATCTATTTATATTATACACACAGTTTTTTATACTATACTTATTTTAACAATTTCTCACTTGAGTTCCCAGGTTAGGTTAGGTTTTTTTTTTTTTTTTTTTTTTTTTTTTTTTTGGGGGCACTCCGTGAAAAAATCCATCATGGACGCCAGGGAAGGGGACCCTGGCAGTGTCGGACTCCTACCGACTAAAAAAACACGAAATGCCCATCTTCTTATCCTCTGACAGGAGTCAGAGTCCTTTGGTATCTTATGTTTGCTCTTTTCTTTTCTTTTCCTTTCTTTTCTTTTTCTTTCTTTTCTTTTCTTTTCTTTTATTCTTAATATTCTTAACAATAATACAGCTTTCTTTAACTTATGTATAAACGAGACACAAATCCTATATACTCATATATATTATTTATATACTAATCTATATACAATTGTGTTCTTATTTATTCTTTTTCCCTACTTTTGCTGCTATGTTGATACAGTACTTTAGAAACTTATCTCTGGTGTTCTTATCTTCTATTATGTCACACAGGTTATTTTTCCTTATTTTAATGCCTAGTTCTAATTCTATATCTAACCTTTCTTTTCCATATACAGGACAGTCAGTCACAACGTGCAGGGAGCTTTCTTCTACATCAGGGTCACAGATACACGCCGGGCTCTCCTTGCACTTGAACCGGTTCAAGTACTCGGAGAACCCGCCGTGTCCCGTCAGAATCTGTACCGCAAGGTGGTTAATGGTAATGCTTTTTATTATTGGATACGCCCTTATAGCATCCGGAAAAAACGCCTTTGTCGTTGATGCTGTCTCACCTTTCTTGTATCGCTCGTTCCATTCGCCAAGCGAGGATAAACGGATCTGTCGCTTGGCGAATGAAACTGGGCATTTGTCATAGTTGGCCTTTGTTTTGAGTTTTAGTGCAGCCTCCTTGGCCAGCTCGTCTGCCCTTTCGTTTCCCTCCAGTCCAGCATGTGCTTTGATCCAGTACAAGTTTATTGTTTTATTTTGCTGGTGTAGTTTGGCGATGTTCTTTTTTATTTCCATTGCTAGTGGATGGAGGGAGGCACTGTTAGTTACGGTCTCCAGAGCTGACCTGGAGTCGCAGTAAATACTGCAGCTTTGCTGCGCCATTTGATGAGCATACTTCGTAGCCTCCTGTAGGGCAAGCAACTCGGCCTGGTAGACCGTGCAGAAGTGGTCGAGTTTTAACTTTTTGTTTTTAATTTCACATCCATCCAACCAGATTGATATTGCAGCCCCGACCTTTCCCTCTATCTTGCTTCCGTCGGTATATATTTTTAAGCCGCCGCTGTCATACTCTTCCACTTGTGCACGGTCCGCCAGGCAAGTGAATTGCAGTCCCACCAGATGCACAGGGTGTGGTGCCTGCGCGAACGGTGTGGGTCTCTCCATCTCGCGGCCCCTTACCACCTGTTGGGAATATCCTTTCTTTGCACAGTATAGTGCAGCCGCTTCCCGGACTCTGATATCTAGCGGGAGTATTCCGGCGAGCAGCAGGGCCGAGTTCAGGGAGACTGTTCGGTATGCTTTCACGACCTTCTGCACGAACCCCCTCTGCACCGAATTGAGATGTTTTTGTACACCCAACTTGTGTGTTGCCGGTGCCCATGCACTGGCTGCGTACATGATAACAGGTTCCACTACCGCCGTGTATATGGTTCTGATCACCTCAGGATTCAGACCCCAGTGGATTTTAGCTGCTCTCTCTAGCTGTTTGTAGAGGCCTAGTGCTTTACGGCAGACATTGGCAACGTGCGTGTTAAATGTGAGTTTATTATCCACTGTGAGTCCTAAGATCTTGATTTCCTTGAACAGTTCAATGTCTACCCCACCCATGCGCAACAGTGGGGAGTCGTACTTCAATTTATTTGTTACCACCATTGCTTTGGTTTTGTGTGGTGCAAACTTAAGCTTGTTTCTGACCCCCCACTCCTGGACATGTGCGAGGGCGGCATTGGCCCGTCCCTGAATATCAGTGGCTGTTTCTCCCGAGAAGATCAGAACCACATCGTCAGCAAAAGCTTGGCAGTAGTGGTCCCTGCTCTCCAGGTCTTTAAGGAGGGGGTCCAGCAGCAGGTTCCAAAACGTTGGCCCCCCCACGGAACCCTGAACACATCCCTTACTGGTAGATTTTAGGTGCTCCGCTCCGGCGTACCTCACCCTAACTCGCCTGTCCGACAGGTAGGAGTCGACCAGCCGCCTAATGTTCACCGGGCATGTCGTCTCGGCCAGTCTGCAACGAATGGCGGGCCACCACGCATTATCGAAGGCTCCCTCCATGTCAAGTGAGACTAATGTTACCATCTTTTTGTCTTCTAGTTTTGATCGTATATATTTAATCATGACATAGAGGGAGTCCTCGGTGCCACGCTGCGGTGTAAAACCATACTGCCTATCGCTCATGCCCGGCGAGATGTGGAACCTTATCCTTCTCACCATCATCTTCTCCAATATTTTTCCAAATACAGGCAGCAGTCCGATGGGTCTGTATGATTTCGGGTGGGTATAGTCGTCCTTGCCCGGTTTTCTTAGGACCGCTATAGCGGCTTCCTTCCAGCTATCGGGAAAGTGGCTGAGGGCCAAGCATTTGTTGGCGAGTGCCAGGAGGACCTGCGGATCATTGTCGGCGACAGCTCTGCATATGTCGGCAGTGAATCCATCGAGTCCTGGGGCTTTTTTGGGGTTGAAGCTTGACGCGGCCCACTGCAGCTCCGCCATGGTAAATGGGGGATCGCATGTTTCATCATGTCCCTCCCCATTTAGCATGTTGGCCGTAGCCCGCACTTGCTTGTGGTCCGCGTTATCAGTTTGAGTTTCGTCCTCCGGGTAGAATGTGTCGGCCAGTAACTTGGCCGACTCTTCATTACTAAGTGCCTCCCCGTTACCGACCAATACAACATCCTCCTCTCGTTTGGTAATCCGCCCCATGACTCGATAGATTCCATCCCACATACTCTCTCTGTCCTGCTTTTCACAGAACATCTTCCAGCTAGCAGTCTGAGCCCTCCTCACTTCACTCTCATAAACCCCCCTTGCCCGGAGGTATTGTTCTACGACCCATGCTCGGCGAATGGGAGCTGCGCATCTTATTCGACGCTTCTTCGTCATGACCTCACTCTTGAGGCGCGTGAGTTCCTCGGTCCACCAGGGCAACCGCGTCTGCCTTCGGTCAGTGACTTTTGGAATTGATTCATCGCAAGCTGTTTGAACTGTTTTAGTGAATTTATCTACCATTTCTTCTAATTGTTTTGCGTTTCTAATTCTATCTATTTCCTCTCTATTAATGTTTTCTATTGCCCAAAATTGATCGATTTTCTCATGAAATTGACCCCATTTTGCCTTTTTTGTGTTATATATCCTAGTGCTTCTTTTGATGTCAATTCCAACTGCCTTTTCCAGACTGATATCAAACACTATTGCCCTGTGGTCCGAGCTGGTCACATCCCCCAGAACCCTCCAGTTCTCCACCCGTCCGAGCATGTCCTCCGAGCAAACGGTTATGTCTACGCAACTTGTGTAGTGCTTTCCACCCCTGATTGTGTCGAAGGTGGGCTCAGTGCCCTGGTTGAGTATGTGCAGATCGAGTTCGCCGACCATGCCCGCAAATGCCTCTCCTCTGTGGTCAATCTTCTCACTACCCCACCACGTGTTCCATGCATTTACGTCTCCGCCCAGCAGCAGACTTGTTGTGCCGATCTCCTTAACCACTTTTCCTATCCAGGCAAGATATGGCTCTATTGGGGCGTCTCCCTCCAGGTACATTGACACCACACCAATTTGCTTCTTCCCGGTTCTCAACTTAATGACGGTAATATTCGGGGTTGTAAGCGTTGGACAGGGTGTGATGTCCAGGCCTCCGTCGAATAGCACAATTGCAGACTTGTTGACCTTTGCAGCGCTGTTGTCGCACTGGACCACTCTTGTACCCGGATAAGTTTTGAGCCTGCCCGTGTTTCCGATATACGGCTCTTGCACAACAGCGAACGCGACCTTCCTTTTCGCTGCCTCTAATATCAGCTCGGAAGTGGCCAGCTCACTCCTCTGCAAGTTGGCCTGGATTCCAACATATCTACCGCTGGGCGGACCGTTCTCACCAAGGACGCGGTTAGGTTAGGTTAGGTTAGGTTAGGTTAGGTTAGGTTAGGTTAGGTTAGGTTAGGTTAGGTTAGGTTAGGTTAGGTTAGGTTAGGTTAGGTTAGGTTTTTTTTTTTTTTTTTTTTTAATAATACACCATTTTTCCACAGACGCGGGGTCCGTGCCTTTGTTTTACGTTTTTCTCTTTGTTGTCCCTTTTTTTTTATTCTCCTTATGCTCCACATATAAAGCTTACTTATAATATAATTTGGTACAGGTGTTGTGTACCACACACGTTTCTTATCTAGTTCTTACAGCTAAATACTTAAATGTAGTTGTTTTTTTTTTTTTTTTTTTTTTTTTTTTTTTTTTTTTTTTTTTTTTTTTTTTTTTTTTTTTTTTTTTTTTTTTTTTTTTCTCCGTAATTTTAGTCTTATAATAATACGCTGTTTGTTATTTACAATATGTTTTTTTTTTTTTTTTTTTTTTTTTTTTTTTTTTTTTTTTTTTTTTTTTTTTTTTTTTTTTTTTTTTTTTTTGCGTAGTTGCTGTTTTTATCCCTTATTTATGGTTTTATTGCCTAGTTTCTGTTATTGGTACTGTTTGTCAGCCTCGGATTCCGCGCTTTACCTTTCTTTCGTGAAAGCCACGGTTTGGGCTGCCACCTCAGAATCGCGTTTTCGCATTGCCATCCTTAGGTTGTGCTCCGCGATTGCTTTGCTTGTGACAGCCGTTGCCCTTCTCACGAATCTGCCGATCGCGTCGTCGCCGCCGTCCGAGTAGTATATGCAACTGGTCGTGTGTCGCGATACGGCCACCACCGCGTGTGGGACGCTGTCATATATTTTCAGTGCCCTTTCGTTTGCCCGTATGACGATGACCGACTCGTAGGTTAAACCCTGTGCCTCGTGTATGGTAAGGGCGCGCGAACCCGTGCCCGACCCGAATCCCTGGTTGATGAGGGATTTTTTCTCCTCCTGGGTGTGTACCAGGAATAGAGTGTTCGGCAGGTTGTGGGGTATTTGCGCGCCAACGAACCTCTTAAGCTCGAGCGAACGTACTCGACGTACTGACGAGTACATTCCAGGGTAAACCTCTCTTAGGGCGTACGCTACATCCATCGGGTTCCGGTGTGTGCATGACCACTGCTCGCTGATGTTCGCTAGCAGGTTCGGGCGGCTGTACCTCAGCTGGAAGAGGTTCTGTCGGTCAATAAACGGCAGCTGGTTTACATCTCCGATGAGGACAATTTCGCTGGCACCTAGCAACTGAGTCGCCATCACTATGGCCCCAAAATGGTTCATTAGAGCTTCGTCAACCAATAAACGGTTACAACCTCCGGGCTCTTTTGAACCATTTGCTAGAATTGAGGCCATAGTGCGCACCTTGATTTTCGATGCGTTCCCTATGCGACGACCTAGCCTTTCTTTCAGGTCATTGGCGGCTTCGGTTGTGCTGGTGACTACTACGTCGTTCTCCCCATCGAAGTTGCTCACCACCCATGTCGTTTTTCCACATCCCGGAACTCCGTTGATCCATCGCAACTTTGGTGCCGACCATGTGTCCGATGCTGTTCTGGGACCGAGCGTTTCTGTAACTATGTCGGCCATGTTCAGGATCTTATCGTCCAGCATTATCCTTGTACATCGGGCGGTAACCACTATGGGATCGTTTTGTGGTGTAGCGTACTTTGCTTTGCCAGTCCGCCGCGTCTCCCCGTCGTCAAGAGCCACGAAGCCACTTGTTGCACTGTATGCTGCCATATACCGACCTGACATGGTTCCCCTTATGACCTGGGAGGTGTCGTTATTGTATATGGCTGCGTCAGCCTCCTCGAGTCTCACCTTCAACAGCCCTTCGTTCCCCCGCTGGAAGGTCTGCAAGATCTCATCGCATGTGGCTAGATTGACTTCTCTGGAAGCTCTTATTACTGCCTGAAACTCGAGGAAAGCGTTCGTTGCGTGGTCTACGGGCTTCTCTGCTGGTTTGAGACTAGGCGGGCTGACTTGTCCCTTGTCGGCTCTCGTTCTGTGTTCATACGGCGGCTTTGGGTCTGTGTTTTCCTTCAAGAACTCCTTCACCGCCTCTTCTTGGCGCTCCGCGGCTTTGGAGGTTCTTGGTTGCGTGGCTCGCGTAGCTGAGCCGAGGGCGTTCATAAATGCTTTTATCAACCCCCTCGCCCCAGCTGTCTCCTCTGGACTTCCACGTTCCTTGGCTGCTGCATTTTCGGCGGCCACCCTTTGCTGTAAGCGGTCTGATCCGCTTTGGGTGCTTGGGTTGGGAATGGGGTTCCCCCAACTGTCGGCGGATGTAGTCGCTTGGTCGTGTTTCGGCTCTTTGAGAAAACTTAAGTTTTCTCCTCTGTCCTCGTACACTACCACCTCGTGATTTTCTGAGGCTTTCAGACAACCCATAAGGTCTGCGACTTCTCCTTTTTCGATTTGAAGCACCATTGCGTCTACGCTTATTTTTCGGGAGCCGTAGCATGTGTGGCGTCCAAGTTTCGTTAGCACGGAGCATGCCTGCGCGAATGGTGTTTCCTCTCCCCAGTCGAATAGTGCTATTGTTTTGTTTTTGTGTTGCACTAGGCGGAACCGGTGGTCGGCTACTTGCGACTGGGGTAGCGCGTTGAAAACTTGGAGTTTCATGCTGGTCTTGGACGTGCTCCCTTTCAGCAGGGTAGCCAGGCCGGGTGGTATTGCAACACTCTTTCTGCCAAGACGACAAAAGCTTATACCGAGTGTTTCGGTGTCGTTGTCCATGAAGAGAGCCACGCTTCTTACCCTTATTTTCGGCACGCCGCGCTCTCCGCACTCCAAGAGATTTCGAGCGCGACTCTGCGTGATGTCCGTGGCCTGATTTGTAACGGTTGTTGTTCTTATGCTAAAGGTTGTATTTCCGGTAGTGGAGGTGTTTGTGATGACGGTGGGGGCACTTGTGGTGGGGGGGATTGTGTCACCGGCGGCAGCAGATGTGCTGTTTCTCTTTGCGGCTATTCTGGCGGCTTTGCTCGCAAACTCCAAGAAAGGTGTTCTGATGGCCGGGTCCTCCATGATGGTGGGCAGAGTGGACTGGTCCAGTTTGGTCTGGATTTGTAGTTCCAGCTCCATCCTTTCCCGGCCAAATCTTGGACACTCCAGAAGCACGTGCCATATCGTTTCGTCGCGTTCGGGATCGCAGATACAAGAGGGACTGTCTTTGACGTGGAAGCGGTGGAGATACGCCGCGAATCCTCCGTGGCCGGTCAGGATCTGGACATGCATGGGTGTTAGTTCCATGTCCTTCAGTGCTCGTCTTGCCATTTGGACGGTGGGTAGAAATACCTTTGTGACCGAGCCCGTGCTGGAAGATTCGTAGCGCATCTGCCACTTTTTCACTGTTTCCTCTCGTATCTGTTTCCTGACGAAGGATATGGGAACCTTGTCATAGTCTGGAGCTGTCTTCTTGGTGAGTGCAGCTTTTTTGGCCAGTTCATCCGCTCTTTCGTTCCCCGGCGTTCCCACGTGGGCTCTCAGCCAGAAGAGCCTCACTGTTCTGTCTTGTTCCCGGATTTCTCGGATGTATCTCTTTATCTCGAGAGCCAGAGGGTGAGTTACCGATGGGCACCTGAGTAAGTCCAGCGAAGATCTCGAGTCGCTGAGGATGTTAACCGTGCCCATCTTGGAGTCTCTAACCATTTTTACGGCTCTGTAGAGAGCATACATTTCCGATTGGAAGACAGTGTTGTGAGGCTCTAGACGAAAGGTGGAGTACTTGGATTCCCTGCCGTTAACCCACATTGTAAGGGCAGCACCGACTTTCCCTTCTATTTTGCTGCCGTCGGTGTACACTTGTGCACCTACCACATTTAGGTTGTTCAGGGTTTCGGGGTCCATGTCGTCGAGGCGCTCATACTCGGTTGTTGTGAGTAGAGCCGGGTGGGGATTTTGCGTCGGTCCTACCCTGCGTTCTACCTCTCTGCCTGGTGGTATAAAGTCCTCGGAGTGTCCCTTTTTTATTTCGTACATTTTTCCCGCTTCAAGGATCCTGAGGTCTAGGGGTAGTTGGCCTGACAAGACTAATGCCGATGTCAGAGACACCGTGCGGTATGCTTTGGTGATCTTCTGCGCGAAGCCTCTCTGCAGCGAGTCCAACTGATTCCTTACCATCAGTTTCTCTGCAGCTGAATGCCATGCGCCTGCAGCATACAGCACGATTGGCTCTATCACCGACACGTATATAGTCCTTATGATTTCTCCGTTCAGTCCCCAGGTCACCTTTGCCGCGCACGCAAGCTGTTTATAGATGTCCGCGGCTTTTTTGCAAATGGCGGTTACGTGCGCGTTAAAAGTGAGCTTGCAGTCGATTATAAGACCCAGCAGCTTGATCTCCTTGACAAGCTCTATCCTGCTGCCTGACATGTGGATGATGGGGGTGTCGTATTTAAGTTTCTTTGTGATCACCATCGCGTTTGTCTTGTGCGCGGCGAATTTCAACTTGTTTTCAACACCCCATTCCGCTACGGCCTTAAGAGTCTTGTCGGCTGCTTGCTGAAGGGTACTGACTGAGTGAGCGGAGAAAACCAGGACCACATCGTCTGCGAAAGCTTGGCAGTGTACCCCTTTACTAGCCATTTTTTGTAGGAGTGGGTCTAGGATTAGGTTCCAGAATGTCGGTCCCGCAATGCTACCCTGGACACAACCTTTTGTGGTTTCCTTTTCACTAGACGCTCTGGCGTAGTTGACCCTGATCTTGCGGTCCCTTAAGTATGATACCACCAAGGCGTAGAGGTTCTTTGGACAGTTCTTCGTGATCATTCGTTGTTTTAGCGCGGGCCACCATGCGTTGTCGAAGGCTCCCTCTATGTCCAGCGATACCAGAAGCACAACCTTTTTAGATTTCACTTCTGTCCGTATGTGGGCTAATAGGTCATAGAGGGCGTCCTCGGTTCCGCGTTGTGGCATGAAACCGTACTGGGTCGCGTTCAGAGTCGGGAGGAAGTGCCACTGAAGTCGGCACACGAGAAGTTTCTCGACGATTTTACCAAGGACCGATAGAAGGCCAATTGGCCTGTAGGACTTGGGGTGCGTGTAGTCCTCCTTACCCGGCTTACGCAGGATGCACACGTGAGCGATTTTCCACTGCCTTGGGAAGTGCGACAGCGATAGGCATTTATTTGCCAGTGCCAGGAACACTTCTGCATTGCAGCGGATGGCGGCTGTGCATATGTCGGCAGTCAGTCCATCCGGCCCGGGAGCTTTTTTCGGGTTCGCGCCCCTGAGGACCATGTCCAGCTCCGCGGGTGTGAAGGGGGGATCGTCTGCCGACAGTCCTTGTATTTTCGCCGGGTTGCACTCGACTGTTTGTCCTCTGAGCATGGTGTGGTATTCGGTGTCGGTTTCCACAGAGTCATCGGGATAAAACGTTCTCGCCAGGAGTTCCGCAGACTGTTCCGGGCTCAGCGTTTCCCCGGCCGCGCTTCTCAGAAGCATGTCGTCTGATCTCCTGGCGGTCTTCCTTATGACTCTGTAGATACCGTCCCACATGCTCTCACGGTCCTGGGTCGAGCAAAACTCCTTCCAACTTTGTGTGGCGGCTTCTGTGGCTCTCCGTACGTACTCCTCTTTTACCAGCAGGTATTCGCCCACGGTTTGTTGCCTGCGGCATGGGGCTGCGTTACGAATTCTTCGTTTTTTCCTCAGAACGTCCTTTTTTAAGTTGTCCAGGGCAGGCGACCACCACGGGGGTCCCGCGTCACCTTTCCATGCGCCTAGCTTGGGTATTGCTTTTTCGCAAGCTTTACGGATGGTCTCTGTGTAGGATGTTAGTATTTCTTCCAGACCCTCCAGGTCTCGCACTTCCGACACCCTGGTCACGGTGATGCTGTTTTCGGCTAATCCAGAGGTGAAGTGTGTATTGAAGTCGGACCATTTTGCCTTCTTGGTGTTGTAGATGCGTGTAGAGATTGGCCTTAGGGGTTCCAGGCCCTTCTCTAGTCCCAGACTGAAGGTAATTGCGTTGTGGTCTGATGTTGTGAGACTTCTATTCACACTCCACTCCCCGATTTTGCCCAGCAAGGACAGGCTGCAAGCAGTTACATCTACTATGCTTGTGCAGAGCCTGTCTCCCCTGTAGGTCTCAAAAGTGGGAACTTGACCTGTGTTGAGGATTTGGAAGTCCATCTCGTTTAGGAAGGTGTTGTACGCCGCCCCGCGGTGGTCCTCCGAGTTGCTTCCCCACCAGTGGCTCCAGGCGTTTACGTCTCCCGCCACTATGATGTTTTCCGTGCCCAACTTTCCGGAGAGCCTTTTTGTTTCCGAGATGTACGGGTCTATGTCTTGGTCGCCCTCGTAATAGACGGATATCACTCCAAGCTTTGGTTAGGTTAGGTTAGGTTAGGTTAGGTTAGGTTAGGTTAGGTTAGGTTAGGTTAGGTTAGGTTAGGTTAGGTTAGGTTAGGTTAGGTTAGGTTAGGTTAGGTTAGGTTAGGTTAGGTTAGGTTAGGTTAGGTTAGGTTAGGTTAGGTTAGGTTAGGTTAGGTTAGGTTAGGTTAGGTTAGGTTAGGTTAGGTTAGGTTAGGTTAGGTTAGGTTAGGTTAGGTTAGGTTAGGTTAGGTTAGGTTAGGTTAGGTTAGGTTAGGTTAGGTTAGGTTAGGTTAGGTTAGGTTAGGTTAGGTTAGGTTAGGTTAGGTTAGGTTAGGTTAGGTTAGGTTAGGTTAGGTTAGGTTAGGTTAGGTTAGGTTAGGTTAGGTTAGGTTAGGTTAGGTTAGGTTAGGTTAGGTTAGGTTAGGTTAGGTTAGGTTAGGTTAGGTTAGGTTAGGTTAGGTTAGGTTAGGTTAGGTTAGGTTAGGTTAGGTTAGGTTAGGTTAGGTTAGGTTAGGTTAGGTTAGGTTAGGTTAGGTTAGGTTAGGTTAGGTTAGGTTAGGTTAGGTTAGGTTAGGTTAGGTTAGGTTAGGTTAGGTTAGGTTAGGTTAGGTTAGGTTAGGTTAGGTTAGGTTAGGTTAGGTTAGGTTAGGTTAGGTTAGGTTAGGTTAGGTTAGGTTAGGTTAGGTTAGGTTAGGTTAGGTTAGGTTAGGTTAGGTTAGGTTAGGTTAGGTTAGGTTAGGTTAGGTTAGGTTAGGTTAGGTTAGGTTAGGTTAGGTTAGGTTAGGTTAGGTTAGGTTAGGTTAGGTTAGGTTAGGTTAGGTT
>CAMZJJ010000071.1:5000-12500 GCA_947308005.1 Yponomeuta malinellus | reverse complement strand
AAAGTAAAACGTATAAAATGTCAAAATATGGAAATAAACCAAAGTCAAAAGTATAATAAGCTTACACTTCTATGTACGCCCCGACGCCTTGTCTCTGTCTACTCCTAAGAGTAGTAACAAGCAAGGCGCCGGGGCTGGAAATAAAAGTTAAAACATAAAACAAAACATATATCAAGAGTTTAAAACTAACAGTGGTCATATGTGAATTAAAAAAGTGAAAAGTAAAAATGTAAAAATTTACATAAAAGCCTTTTCATGGTCAGATCGCCCTCCTCACGCCCGGCCTATCTGAAAGTATAAAAATATTAAAAGGTTCCTAGATAAAAATAGTAAAATGTATTGGAGTAAAATAATTAAAAGTAGAAATAAAATGCAAAATGACGAGTAAAAGTGAAAAATTTAAAGTGTTTAACTCCGACCCCCATTGGCCTTGCAAGCCGCTTTCGTCACTGCCAGGGCGAAGGGCAAGAAGACTTCTCGACTCTTGGAGTCGGCCATAAAGGCGGCGAAAGCCTCGCACCTCACCGCCGCTCCCAGGAGAATTTCGCAATCGGCCCGAGCAGCTCCAAAACGGGGGCACTCCTCCAGCAGGTGCTCCAGCGTTTCGGGAGTCACGTCATCACAAATGCAGGACGGACTCCCCGCGAGCTTGAACCTGTGGAGGTACGCTCGAAAGCCGCCGTGCCCCGTCAGGAGCTGCGCCTTGGCATTACACATGGTGTATCTGCCAAGGACTTTGTGGGCCGATGCGACGTCCGGGAAGAACAGTGAGGTGACGCGGCCTGTGGCAGACTCGCTATAGCGGGCCTGCCACTTTGCCACCGTCTCCCGTCTCACCTGCAATTTTGCATGTGAGACGGGATACGGGTCATAGGCTGCCGCGTCCTTGCGAGACAACGCCGCCCTCTTGGCCAACTCGTCAGCCCGCTCGTTGCCGGGGATCCCGACGTGGGCCTTGATCCAGTAAAACCGGATCAGGCCCCCGTTTTCCCGGATGTCAGCCAGCTGGCCGTGAATTTTCACGGCCAGCTGGTGTGTGGGTGAGGGGTTCCTGAGCAACTCCAGAGCAGATCTGGAGTCGCTCAGGACGCCCGCCCTGACGGGACCGGAACCCGCGGCAACGAGGTCGAGAGCCTTGGAGATCGCCACCATCTCCGCTTGGAAGACGGAGGCGAATCCCTCCAGCCTGAACCCCTTGGTGCGGACCTCAACGCCATCTCTCCACAGAGTGACCGCTCCGCCCACTTTGCCCCCTATCTTGCTGCCGTCCGTATAGGCCCGGGCCCAATCGTCGGGCACCTTGCTGAGCTCCTCCACGCTGGCCACCTCCTCGAACTCAACTGAAGTTCGTAGAGCGGGGTGTGCCAGCGTGAACGGGCTACAGCGGCGCTCGACTTCCCGGCCCGGGAGCGTGGCGAAGGGCCTCCCCCTCTTCAACTCATAAAGCTGAAGAGCTTCCTCGGCCCTAAGGTCGAGGGGGAGGATCCTCGCCAAGAGGACGGCAGCTGTGTAGGAGGTGGTGCGGTGGGCCTTCGCGATGCGGATCGCGAAGGCCCTGGTCACCCTGTCGAGCAAGGCTCTGACCCCCGCGCGTTGCGCGACAGGCGCCCAGACGTTGGCCGCGTAGAGGATGGTAGGCTCGATGACGGTAGTGTAGAGCAGCCGGACGATATCGGCATTTAAGCCCCAAGTCGCCCTGGCCGCTCTAGACACCATACCGAACCTAGCCATAGCTTTGCCGCAGACCCTGTTGAGGTGACTAAGAAAATTGAGGTTCTTGTCGATCGTCAGACCCAGTACGGTGATCTCGTCCGAGAACGCGATGTCCTCCCCTCCAAGCTTCAGCTTGGGTGGGATTACATCGCGCTTCCTGGTGACCACCATAGCTTGGGTCTTCCGAGCGGCGAACCTCATCTTAGCCGCCTCTCCCCACTCGGACACGGCGTCCAGCGCGGCATTGAGGATGCCCTCGAGCTCACCCACAGTCTGCGCCGCGGCGATAATTAAAATATCGTCCGCGAACGCCTGCAGGTGAGCCCGAAGGTCCCCACCGCGCCGGAGCAAAGGGTCCAGTAACAGGTTCCACAGCAAGGGACCGCACGTCGAGCCTTGGATGCAACCTTTCGAAGTAGGTCTGTCTACGTGTGCCCCAGCGTACCTGACTGTGACCTGTCTTTCGCTCAGGTAGCTGCACAGAAGTTGGTAGACAGACTGGTCGCATCCGGTGGCCAAGATCTGGTGTTTTATTCCGGGCCACCACGCATTGTCGAAAGCCCCCTCGATATCGAGGGAGACGACTCCGACAATGCGTTTCTGCCCGACGTGATCTCTTATGAGCTGTACAGCATCATACAAAGCGTCCTCAGTGCTGCGCTGCGGCATAAAACCATATTGGCGCGGGCTCAGTCCTCCGCCCACCCCGAGCTGCCAGAGAAGCCTCCCGGCCATCATCTTCTCTAGGATCTTCCCCAGGACAGACAGGAGCCCGATTGGCCTGTAGGATTTCGGCTGCGAGTAGTCATCTCTGCTGGGCTTTGGCAGGATTTTGACTACCGCAGCCTTCCAGTCCCTGGGGAAGTATCCCAGAGAGAGGCAGGCGTTCATCAGGGCAACAAATACATCATTTCTTGCCCTGATGGCCGCACTGCAGATGTCAGCCGTGAGGCCGTCCCCCCCGGGCGCCTTTTTAGGGTGGATACCCTTCAAGACGCCCGAGAGCTCGTGCTGGGAGAAGGGAATAAACTCCCGCGGCTTGGCCCTGGCTTCATCCTCCATGCGGGCGACTGCCTGCCTGACACGGGCATGAGTATCAGACTCGGACTGAAGATCGTCAGCTGGGAAGAATGTATCAGCTATGAGAGCTGTGGAACCGACGGCATCCAGGGCGCGTCCATCCGCGCCGCTGAGGAGGGTGTCTTCCCTCCTACGAGCGGCGCATCTTAGCACCCTATAGATGCCGTCCCACACGCTCTCATGCTGCTGCTTGGAGCAGAATTCCACCCAGCTGGCGGTCTTGGCCGCCTCAATGGCGGCCTTGTAGTCCTCCTTGGCCACCAAATATTCCGCGACCACCCCGTCCCTTCGGCGGCTACTCGCGTGCCGGATTCGACCCCTCAGCGTAATGAGTTTTCGCTTTTTAAGCTGTAACTCATGGCTCCACCAAACCACCCGTTTGGGTGCCTTTGGTGGAGCCAGAAGAGGGATCGAATCCTCGCACGCGCCGTGAATTGCCGCTGTGTACCTTCCAATGGCCTCCTCAAGACCGCCAGGCGTCTCGATGGCCTCGATTTCCTCGACCGTCCAGTCTCCCAGACGGTCGACGAACGAGGCCCGAAAAGTATCCCAGTCAGCCTTCCCGGCGTGGTAACGCCTGGTGGATCCGCTGGCTCTGTCCGGCTCCGTCTCGGGCCCCACCCCCACCTCGAACGTAATCGCCCGATGATCGGGAGCGGAGGGGATGAGGTCCGGACGGACCATCCAGCCCCTCACTCGATGGAAGAGCGCCGACGTGGCGAGGGTCACGTCTACAATACTGGTAAACAGTTTGTCCCCCCGCCAGATGTAAAAGGTCGGCGCTCTTCCCTCGTTGAGAACCTGCAGATCCACCTGGGCTGCGAACTCGGAGAACAGAGTACCTCTCTGGTCTTCGCGTTCGCAGCCCCACCAAAGGCTTTTGGCGTTAATATCCCCGCCGAGAAGGACCGCGCTGGTGCCCATGCGGTCCATGAAGGCCTGGATGTCGCGAAGGTAAGGGGTGAGGTCTTGGTCTCCCTCGAGGTACACCGAGACCAGGCCGATCTTCTGCCGATCCCACTCCACCACCACCGCCACGACGTTCTCCGTGACTGTGGTGGCGTCCTGGACGACAGAGAGGGCCGGGTCGAGTACTAGGATAGCCGACTTGACCGGTTTGTCCCTAGTGGCCATCTTTTGTATACAGGTATACCGGGTGTCCACTCGGCCCACCGATCCAGTGTAAGGTTCCTGGATCAGTACGGCCGAGTAGCCACCCTCGATGGCCACCTGGATAGCCTCGTGGAACGCGGCGCGGCAACGACCAATGTTGATTTGCATCAACCGGATCGCGCCCCGCCGCGCCCCAGGAGGCCCCCCCGCGGGACTCCGGCCACTATCGGCCACCCCAGCACCCAGTGCACCCCGAGACTGTATGGGTGCCAAGGTGCCCGTATCAGCAGTACTTAATTGCCTGTCGTGCTATGCAGTCCCAGCGAAGACGCTCGGGACAATCCGCGGCGAATGCAGGGTGCGAGGACTCTGCCCCTGGCACTTTCGCACAGTGGCAGCAGCGTGGGTCCCCACCCCGCGCCGACGGGGGACAGTCCTTGGTTTGGTGCTCACCGCTGCACCGGCCACACCTGGCTTCGGCACGACATATACGTGCCGTATGCCCGTAGCCCATGCAGCGGTAGCACTGCACCAGTGGGGACTGATCGACCGCCAGCACGACCTGGTAACCCAGCCTTATCCGCGCACCCTCCATGCGCCGCCAGATTTCGGGGGTTACCTCAATGATCACGTTGCAGTGCGCACCATTCCTCCCGTTGGTGCGCCTGAGGACCCGGGCATCGTCCCTCGAGAAGGCGACCCCCGCCATCAAGTCCCTATTCTGGGACTCGATGGCGGCCATCACCTGCTCGTCAGGGACGTCTCTTGCGACACCGACGAGGCGGATTAGAGGTCGCTTGTCGGCGGGCTCGGTGACTGTAAAGAGGCCACCGGCCCCCGACAGCTTCCTCTTGAAGACTTCCCTGCCCTCGTCGGTGTCACAGGAGAGCAGCACTTTGCTATTGCGCAGCTTCCTCACCGCGCTGACCCCGATCCCAAGGGCGATGACGTCGACCTTCCCTTTAATCTCGGCAATGGTTGCCTCGGCGGTCTTGTTTGGGTCGGTCGACGCCACCACCACGGAGTGGCGCGGCGAGGAAGCTACCTGAGCATAAGACCGGAATGGGACCCGATCTCGCTGAGGCAGCCGCGGGACTGCGGCTGTGGCGGGGCAGTCGTTAGGGCGGGGAGGGCCCGGGGCTGGGGTCCGAACGGGCCCCGCGAGCGGCACAGGCTGCTGCCTGTCGAGCCGCTCGCGAAGCCCACGGAACTCCCCCCTCACCTCCTCCGCCCACTCCGCATCGGGTTTTAAATTAACGCTCCCCGCCACACCGCCTGTCTCCTTATTTGTGTTTTCGCACCGCTCCGCCAGCGCCTCCATTCCCTTAGTAAGGGCCAGAAGCGCCGCCGGAGTCGGTGCAGCCTCCTTGTCCCGCAGCTCCCCCAGTACGTCGAACGAGATCAGGTCCCGTGCTGCTTGGACATCCTTCTTGATATCCCCCAGATCCCTTGCTATTGCGGGAAGCACCGACCCCGCGGCCAACTTTTCCAGGCTGGCAGCGTGGGCCTCCTCCCGCCGGGCCAACTCCTCGGCGAATCCTGCCCTGGCGGCCTCCGTCCTCAGGCAGAGAGTCTGCCTGGACTCGCTCAGCCTGAGCACCATCTGGTATAGCTCGCTGAGCGCGTCCACGACAAACTCCCTGGTCTCCCTTTTCAGGTTCCCTGAGGACTCCAACCTCCCCTTCGCCGCCAACATAACATCGTTGGCCATCCTTGGGAGATTGGCCAGTGCTCCGGTCATTGACCCTCCCAAGGACGGCCTCCCCGCTTGCGGCGAACGGGGGGCCGGAGAGACGCCGCCAGGGGAAGCGGCCTCGGCCCCCGGATCAGCCCTAACATCCGGGGGCGATGCGGATGGTGGCGCGGCATTGGCGGAAACGGGCTCCGCGGGCCCGGCCCCCAGAGTGGGGGCCTTTTTGGAAGTAACGGCCTTGTTTGGCGGGGTCCCGCGGAGCCCCCTGGTGGGTACCCGCAATAGGGCGCCCCCTGCAGGTGGTCGGCTCCTGCCCTCCGCCGTGGCCGCTGACTTGCGCGGCCTGGTGTCCATCTCAAAACTTCGAAAGGGGCCGGTCGGTCTCTGGTCAAATACCCACTCCGGCCGGGCGGGGAAGGCGAGTCTAAAACACACGAAAAGTCACAGTTTAAAACAATTGTAGAAACCGTTAAAAACCGGTACTACCGGTAAAACCGTTAAGACCGGTATGTCAGTGTCAATTAATAAAACTTAAAAACTAGCGCAATAGGGCGAGGTCACGGATAAAACTTAAAAACTAGTGCAATAGGGCAGTATAAGACTTAAAACTAGTGCAAAAGGGCAACAATGTCAATGTCTAAAAATAGAAACTAAAAGTAAACAAAGTGAGAAAGTCGATGTGTCCTCTGCCCGACGTTCCTTCGGATGATCGAAAGGATGGGGGTAGTGGGTCCCTTCCCGGTAGCAGCACGGGTGGACGAGATTTGCTGCGAGAGCGGCTGGGCAGGTATTTTTTTACAAAGTACCCTCAATAAGAGAAAATATAAAAAGATGTTTCCAGCCTTATCCTGTGCTAGCGGTACACTTAGGGGTGTTGGGGACACAATTCCCAGCTCAGGGACACCACACTTGTTTGGATAGGTCAGCCAGACAAGGTAAAACGACCAAAACAAACACCACACTTTTCACTTTATCGAAAGGTTTAGCCACTAAAACTCTCCGAAGGTCAGGGGGTGGGGGTGGGTGGTGGGCGAACGGGTTTGATTGTGTGTACTCCGCTCGAGATTAGAGTAGCGGCACCACCGCCGCTCCTTTCCTTCGTAAAAAGCGTGCCGCGTGGCTATCTTCTGAGCGCGATTTCTCGTGAGCCCCTGGTCCGAGGTTGAAGTGGAGCACCTCGTTTGATGCGGCTCGCCAAGCCGAAGAGAACGGCCACAAAGGTGGGTGGGGTCTCGCGATAAATCGCGAGACAGTATCAAAAAACGATAGGCACTTTCTCGCGGCTGGTTTTCGCGCCACAACTCCTCGAGTTCTGAAATCCGGTTAATGATTTCTTCGGCACTATGTAGGGGGCACTGAGACGCTTCTTTTGAGGTATGACACGTCACGATAGGGTAAACTTTTCCCACTCAAAACAATTTTCAAGCGCGGAGCACGTGTCAGGCGATGCGGTCCGAGGGGCGCTCAGAGCGGCACTGGTTAGGTTAGGTTAGGTTAGGTTAGGTTAGGTTAGGTTAGGTTAGGTTAGGTTAGGTTAGGTTAGGTTAGGTTAGGTTAGGTTAGGTTAGGTTAGGTTAGGTTAGGTTAGGTTAGGTTAGGTTAGGTTAGGTTAGGTTAGGTTAGGTTAGGTTAGGTTAGGTTAGGTTAGGTTAGGTTAGGTTAGGTTAGGTTAGGTTAGGTTAGGTTAGGTTAGGTTAGGTTAGGTTAGGTTAGGTTAGGTTAGGTTAGGTTAGGTTAGGTTAGGTTAGGTTAGGTTAGGTTAGGTTAGGTTAGGTTAGGTTAGGTTAGGTTAGGTTAGGTTAGGTTAGGTTAGGTTAGGTTAGGTTAGGTTAGGTTAGGTTAGGTTAGGTTAGGTTAGGTTAGGTTAGGTTAGGTTAGGTTAGGTTAGGTTAGTTAGGTTA